>JACEIK010001510.1:78944-159524 GCA_018107945.1 Datura stramonium | reverse complement strand
TACCTGCAAAACAACACTAATCATGTTGGTTAGTATAAATTCACATTTTAACTACAAATCACATGAGAATGCACACATAACGATAGATAAACAAGACGAATGAAGCATTTGAGTATCACTTGGGCATATAATTCTACCCAAGATCGGTCCAGCCTCTTCAATTTTCCAGTGCACCTTACAATTCCTTCCAGTAATCTCCTAACGAGTTGTTCAGTCTAATAATGGCTCATGACATCGTCTGTTAACTTCACTGGTTATTTCTTTAGGCATCCGTCTCCCAGTCTTCACGACTGGCTTCACGACTCGTGTAACCAGATGTAGCGAGTCGTGACATGACTAGCAACCTCCCTTCAGTTGTTTTAAGCCTTACTTCACCCACTTCACTTCCGAACCTATTTTCTTGCAATATTAAACACAAAACACATCATACCTACGTAAACATACTCGGAATGTGCATAGTTTCTTGGTTTTAAGCATCGAAAGTGCCATAAAATCACGGCACATCAACACCCTCAACTTAGAACTTTTGCATGTCCTCAAGAAAAAAATAAAATAAAATACGTCGACGCTTCAATCAAAAGAACTCTAGGAAACTTACGACGGTCACAATTATTCATTAAATCAAATTTTATAACCCCTCGTTTATCATACCAACTCAAATCACGATGCATATGCAAAATTTTCAACCATGACACAAATGAATCAAAACATGGCAAAACACTGTCACTTGCAACCATACACATAGATCTATAACATTGTCCCGGACAATTTGCAGATGATTTTGTTGACCAAATGCTCTCACCTCAAAGAATTCTCATACTCACTTATATGTATATGATTATTCTAATGTATTTCTCTTAGGACTAGGTAAGATCATACTCACTCTCACAAAGAAATTCTAATTGTATGCATGCAATGTCATAGGCTTGCCTTTACTTTCAATACCTCGGTTTTCAGACATGTAACTAGGATCACTATAGGACTTTTTAAGCTTTTAACATAGGCTCAGGTTCGGATATGGTACATATAGGATTAGTAGCTTAACCCTTCTTGGCACTACATACGTGTTGACTCCACTTTTAACCTTTTTTCCTATTTTCTCCCTTTTTTTTATTTACTTACTTCTTCTTTTATTTTCATTTGTAACTACGAGTGTGCTTTCTCTTCCTTCAAACATTCATTGATGTCAGATTTTTCTTTTCTTTTCTTTTCTTGCTCTTTGACAACATTTTTATTTCTTTCTTTTCTTTCTTACACACAACACACCTGCTCTTTTATTTTCATTACCCAATTTTATTCCACCCTACTCTTCTTAATCACCCCTATCATAGCCACCCTCAACTTAGGTGATTTGCTTGAGTTGAGGTTCATAGTGTCGAAGGAGGGACCAGGGCCAAAATAGGTTCATTCTTAATCAAAGAAGGAAGGTAAATTGGTGTAAACGAAAAGAAAGGTCAATTTAAGCTCAAACATTTGGATCAAGGGATATTTATTTTCTTTTGGTAGGTCTTTAAGGCTAAAGTGGGCTCATTAATCAAAAATGGCCTATGATCCTTTCTTAGTTTCCCATCCTCTATCTCGGTTTGACTGACCAGGAAAGTTCTAAATTGACACACAGTTGAATTTAACTACTAGATCTCACTCACACATTGCATAGGTCAACATCATCACTTCTACTAACTGCTAGTTCAAGCACAACCATACAATGGTAAACATGTTCATAGTTTCAATGCCATGCAAAGATTTACAAAGGTCATACTTGTGATTTTAACACACATAAAAAAAATTAGGAGGGGTATCAAATTATTAGTTCAACAAAAAATCAACAATTTAAGCTTAGTTCAACAAAAATCAACAATTTCAGCTCTTAACGCCTTAAGTTCATCTAACTTTCTTTCGACTGACACAAACAATCATAAAATCCTAAATGTGCACATTCTACTAGATAAGGAACACCCGAGGAAAAAGACATATGGCAAGAAAAACCCTCGGGTTATGTTTAACAAATATGCACAGGTATCCCTCCCCACCCCCATCAAGAAGCATGTGTCGTCCTCGATGCATATATATATAAAACAAAACTAAGGAAATAGGGAACATGTCTGTGCGACCTAGGTGTCAGCTACCTAGTCGGTGGAGGCTGTAAATACTCCTCAAATATCCTCTCCAATATTACCGACTTGACCCAGTGCCATTTCAGAACCAAAGGAGCTCGTCCCTTCTCCATGAGCTCTCGCTACTTCAATTTCAGCTCTTTGTCGAGCCTCCTCTCTCGATATCTGTAGCACTGTCTCCATCTCTCTCTGCTCCTGTTTCTGAGCACGAAGCAGAAAAGTATCCTCCTCAAAACTCTCCTCTTCACGAGGCCTTTTTCCCCTTATCATGTGCCACTGGCTCCTCAATAATAAAATCAAACACCGGCTGTAGCTCTTCTTCACTTTCATCTTCTATCATGGGAAGCACAGGTGGAGGTACGATCGCTACCTATCGTGCGGTCAAATCCTGCACCTCAGCTCTGATGCTCCTACCTCCTCCTACCACTTTGCCAATTCAGGTGCCTGTAACTGTGCAAGGCGCTCATCTATGAGTCTCTCAAAAGTGTCCAATTGGCCAAACACAGAACTAGATAATGCCTCCAACTCCTTTGACACCCAAGTCTTTACCTAGTCCATTAAAACTTTAACCTGTAGAGCTGTGTGTGCCTGTTGCTTTTCGGCCTTAGCCAGCTGCCTAGCCATGTCAACCAAAAATTCCTGAGAAATCATAAATAGGCCGGCTTTAGGGCCTCGTGGAGTAGCAACTAGTGGTCTAGGAGTTGTTGCAGTGGATGATGACTCAGGAACATCAGCAGGTGCGGAGGTGTCCGCTGCATCTGTAGTCTTAGGCCGGCTACCCATCTCTCTACCCTTAGTAGGCTCAACCTCCAAATTAGTGAACTATGCAGCATTGGTCTGCATACCACTGCCAAATGCCTCTGCTAATATGGTCGCTCCAGCGGATGCGACGGACTGACTCCTCGCCCTTGATATTGGGTTTGTCTCATCTCTGATCAACCCAATATCTGTAATCTTCTGTACCACTATCCTCTGGTCAACTAATGGAAACTCCGGCAGCTTTGACTCCTAACAGGGTCTATCAAGAAGACATGGGAAGGGAATTTTAGTACTGTCATTTATAGCCTGCTCTCTAATCTACTCAACAATGTACTGCAAGAAATTGATGGCATATCCCTCCATAATGTTGGCTACCAATGTCACTCTGTCATGTGTGAGAATATTATCATTGCTGGTTGGTACCAGCCTATGTCGCACCAGTGACCACCAAAATTTAGCTTGAAAATTGAGTGTGGCCTTCTTGATCTGAGACTCGGTGTCGTGCAACCATTCAACTAACGGACCTCTTGTGGCAATGACCCGAGATAGCCAAGTGTACTGCCTGATTTGCTCCTCACTATTCAACTTCTTCATCTTGACTTTCTTTAACTCGAATAGTCTATGATTGAACTCGGGTGTGTTCATGGGGGCATGATAGTCTTGCTCATACAATAGCCTGGATATGGTCATCTCAGATATATCCACAGGTGTCTCCCGAACCAACACCTAAGTCAAAGTCGGCCTCTTCTTCCAGTCCTGACCACCTAATTCCAGACGTTATAGTGTGGCTACATAGGCTGCATATAATTCTCTGACTAGGCAAGGAATATAACTTCATGATGGCTCGGTCAACCACCCCAACCTGTACTTGTCAAACAAGGCCTGCAGCTCTGGAAGGTCCTTAAGCCTCGTAGTGACTAGCTTGGGCTCCTCGTAGATGCTCCTCTTTCGATGTCCTTTATAATTTGGAGCAATGTCTCTGTTATAGATACCCCTCATACCATGAACACACCATCTCCTCACGTTCCTTGGTTGATCATTGGATGTGTTCGAGGTCTTAGTCAATTCATCATTGGAGTTCCCTTGCTGAGCATGTGACTCATCACCTATCTCTGCATTTTGCCCAGCTGTGGTGCCCTTGGGAGCAATTGCAGGTGTAGCCCTGGCATTCTCATTTGTACGGCTGGGCGGATCTCTTGCTAGTGGAATAGGAGTATCGGCCAAGGCTGTTGGATTTTTAGTTTTTTGAGCCTTAGCCCTGGTTGATCTCCTCACCAACTGTTCCTTTGACACTTCATATTCCTCCTCTGAGCTACTTGACTCTTCGAAGGAGGATGGCACATCACGAAGTTTGCGGTATGACGGTTGACTTCGCTCAGGTACTTGTTTCCTTGCCTAACCTTTCCTTGGTGTACCCCTTAGAGCCATTGTACCTGTGGAAGAGTTGTTAGTATACCAGATGAGGTGAAACATAAGTATTTTTAAACTGAGTCTCAGTGTACATAACGAGTGACTCAATGAGTCGTTGCCACTGGCAACGACTCGTGAGATCTTTCGGTTTCTCAGAGTATGGTTTCTTCATGTTGTACCAGTGTACTTGATGACTGGTCACAACGAGACGTTACCTGAGGCGACAACTTGTTAGGTCGGTTGTTAGGTACACTGGTCACCAGGTTTTAGTTCCATTCAAGATGAGCTATATGACGAGTCGTGAGATGATACCACGACTCATTACATGGCTCGTGCTCAACAGTTTTACATATAGATTCAATTTCCTCACATCATGTTCATCATACTAATTCATCATCATACTGACTCATCATCGAAAATAAAAATTCCACAACCACAGCTTCATCCAATTCGTCAAGGGTTCGAAAAAAAATTTGTTTAATGTCTTACCACTAGGCTTTCGTGAAATTCATGAGATTAGGTCAAATTTAAAACTCATTATATGAGAAAACTAATGGATAAGAGAATGCACAAGAAATCACTCACAATAATTTTGAGTTGAGCAGGAACGAGTCGAATTTTGCAATCTTGTGAAACTACGAACAGGTGAGTGCGGTCGTGTGTGTGTGTGAATGTGTTGAGAGGGAGTAGTTTATCTTGCAATGGTGAATTTGTTGGTAGTTTTGAATTTAAGTGTCATGGTTTTAAGCTTAGGTAAGAATTAGGAGTGCAAGAAGGTCGGATTTTATATGATTGAAAAAAAATTACCCTAATTATTTGCGTGGGTCGGGTCGGATGGAAGTTACTTAAAAACACATGACGACCCACCAAATGAGTCGTTTTCACCTTTCTCAATTTAATTCAGCCTTTGATCCAGTAGACATGATGAAGGACCTCACGATTCATCACTACTGGGAACGACTCATTTGGTCAACCGTTGTCTACACTGTTTTATGCAACTTTGGTGAAGATTCAGTTAACGAGTCGTTTAGTGTGGTGACGACTCATCCTGTGCTTTTTGGCACCAGCAACTCAAGTTCAGATTTTTGGTTTTAACTTCAAATTTCCCATCTTAATCACCTACACACATCAACACACGCAAACGCTATATTTTTCTTACATTTACAACTTGGGTTGCCTCCCAAGAAGCGCTTGATTTAATATCGCGACACGACGCGGGTATTTTGATTACTCAGACTTCACCAAAGTACCTCCATAGGTTGCCTCCTATGCAACGTCTAATTTAACGTCACGACACAACGCAGTTCCCCCAAGTTACTCAGACTTCACTTAGGGTCCAAAGGTCTACCAGTTTGAGTTCTTCACTTTTTACCAAATAAGCTTTCACTTGCTGACCATTCACTTTAAACCGCTTTCCTTCATGGTTTTCTAGTTAGATTGCCCCATGGGAAAATACTTGGACTACTCGAAAAGGTCCCATCCATTTAGACTTCAATTTACCAGGAAAACAAACGAAGTCTAGAATTGAATAGTAGCACCATATCACCCGGACTGAATTCTCTTTTCTCAATCTTCCAGTCATGCTAAATTTTCATCCTTAATTTGTAAATTTCAGAACTCTCATAGGCTTTCAACCGAAATTCATCAAGCTCATTTAACTAATCAAGCCTCAAGTTTGTAGCTTCATTCCAGTCCAAATTCAGCTTCTTGAGTGCCCACATAGCTTTGTGCTCAAGTTCAATCGGAAGATGACATTCTTTTCCATAAACAAGCTGATACGGAGACATACCTATAGGAGTCCTGAATGCGGTCCGATAAGCCCATAAAGCATCATCTAGCTTTCTTGCCAAATCTGTCTAGTTTGTATTCACAGTCTTCGCTAGAATAGTCTTTATCTCCCGGTTTGTGACTTCAACCTACCCACTAGACTGTGGATGATAGGGTGTTGCCACCCTGTGCTTTACCCCATATTTCTCCAATAAAGAGCGAAACAACCGGTTACAGAAGGTGAACCCCCATCACTAATGATGGCTCTGGGAGTCCTAAATCTAGAAAATATATTCCTCTTCAAGAATGCTGTGACACTCTTCTCTTCATTATTTGGAAGCGCAACTTCTTCCACCCATTTTGAAACATAGTCAACAGCAACAAGTATGTACTTCATCCCGTTTGAGCTTACAAATGGGACCATGAAATCAATGCCCCATACATCAAATAGCTCAATGACCAGGATGAGAGTAAGAGGAAGCTCATGCCTTCGTGATATGCTTCCTTTCCTTTGACATGCATCACATGCCTTTGCGAAATCATGCACATCCTGGTGAATGGTTGGCTAATAATACCCACATTGCAAAATTTTGCAGGCTGTGCGAATCCCGCTATGGTGGCCCCCAACAGAGGAAGAGTGGCAGCCCTCTAATATATTCAGCATCTCTATCTCGGATACGCATCTCCGAATCACCCCATCAACACATATTCAAAATAAGTAGGGCTCATCCCATAAAATTTCTGCACGTCAGACATAAATTTCTTCCTCTTGTGAAAAGATAAGTGCTCCGGTACAACATCGCTCACCAAATAATCGCAAAGTCTGCAAACCATGGTATGAGATCTTGTAAGGCCGCTAGAACCTGCTCGTCTGGGAATGCATCATCTGTGTCATGTTCATCTCAAAGTGCTGCATTAGGTTCTAATCTTGATAAGTGATCCGCCACCTGATTTTCAGTCCCTTTCTAGTCTTTTTTTCAAACTCAAACTCTTGTAGCAGTAGAACCCATCGAATCAACCATGGCTTGGAATCCTTCTTTACCATCAGATATCTCAGAGATGCATGGTCTATGTGGACTATCACCTTAGTTCCAAGAAAGTATGACCAAAACTTCTCAAATGCAAAAATTACAGCCAACAGCTCCTATTCTGTCACAGTATAATTTTTCTAAGATGCATTTAGAGCGTTGCTAGCATAATAAATCGAATGGAAAATATTTTCACGCCTTTGACCCAACACAACTCCTAGGGCCACACCGCTAGCATCACACATAACCTCAAAAGGCAAAGACCAGTCTGGTGCTACTATTATTGGGGCAGCGGTCAATCTCTATTTCAGGCATTCAAATGCCTTCAAACATGCCTCGTAAAAAACAAACTTCACCTCCTTCTCAAGCAGTTTACACAATGGATGTGAAATTTTGGAGAAGTCCTTGATGAATCTTCTATAAAACCCTGCATGACCCAAAAAGCTTCGAACAGCTTTCACAGAAATTAGAGGTGGAAGACTAGAGATTACCTCAATCTTGGACTGATCCACCTCAATACCCTTACCAGAAATCTTGTGGCCTAGCACTATACCTTCCTTGACCATGAAATGACACTTTTCCCAGTTAAGCACCAAGTTGGTCTCTTCACATCTCTGCAGCACCTTGATCAAATGATCCAAACGATCTTCGGATGAATCACCCACCATCGAAAAATCATCCATAAAGACTTCTATTATGTCTTCCACCATGTTAGAAAATATGGACATCAAACGCTGAAAAGTGGAGGGTGCATTACATAACCCGAACAACATCCTCTTAAAAGCAAATGTACCATAAGGGAAAGTGAATGTGGTCTCTCTTAGTCTTCGGGGGCTATAGAAATCTGATTGTACCCCGAATAACCGTCAACGAAATAGTACCACCATCTTCCTGCAAGTCTGTCTAACAGCTGGTCCATGAATGGCATCGAAAGTGATCTTTTTGCGTCCAACGGTTTAGCTTCTTGTAATCCATGCATACTCTCCAACTGGTGACTGGTCTTAGAGGAATGAGCTCATTGTTAGCATTTGGGACCATCGTGATTCCTCCCTTTTTGGATATACATTGGACGAGGCTCACCCATTTGCTGTCTACAATAGGATAAACCACACCTGCATCCAACCACTTGATGATTTCCTTCTCGACCACCTCTTGCATAGGTGGGTTTAACCTACGCTGATGCTCAATGCTCGGAATACAATCAGGCTCTAGCTGGATCCTGTGAGTGCAAATTCCGATTGGGATTCTGATAATATCTACAATGGTCCACCCGATAGCTTTTTTATATCTCTTCAAAATGGAGACCAAAGCCTCCACTTTTCATTCCTCCAAGTCAGCTGCAACAATGACTGGTAAAGTGTTATCGGCTCCCAAAAATACACACTGCAAATGAGACAGGAGTGCTTTGAGCTCGAATACCAGAGGCTCCTCAATAGATGGCTTGGCTGGTGGGGTCACCCGATTCTTCAAGTCTAGATCAATCTTCTTTGGAGAATAAGTGTATGACCCCATGCCAGCAAGTGCATTTACAATCTTCTTACCCCATGGATTTCCTCAACACCAATATCCATCAAAACTGCTGCTAAGTCATCAAGAATCAATAACTCCTCCATAGGCAGAATTAGGAACTCAGGTTCCACTACATCAATTACGGAGACCACCCTCATATCATTTGGTTGCTTCATGGATCTGCATACATTGAATTTCACTTATTCATTATTCAATCAGAATTTAAGTTGTCCAGTGTCCATATCTATAAGAGCACGTCCGGTGGCGAGGAATGGTCGCTCCAAGATAATGGGGACCTCAAAATCAACTTCACAGTCCAAGATGACAAAATTGGCTGAAAATATAAAGGACTCTACATTCACTAGAACATCATAGAGAATTCCCACCAGATTCTTCACCGTACGGTCTGCCATCAAAAGCCACATTGTAGTCGGTTTGGGGGCTCCCAAGCCCAACTGTCTGAAAACTGCTAATGGCATCAAATTAATACTAGAACCAAGATCACATAATGCCTTAGAAAAATTAAAGGCTCCAATAGTGCACGGTATGGTGAATGCCCCAGAGTCCTTTTTTTGAACAAGAGAATGAGATGCTATTACACTACAATGGTGAAAATTTTCTGCAGGTTCGAAGCTCACAGTCCTCTTTTTAGTGACAAGGTCCTTCATGAATTTGGCATAGCCAGGCATCTGCTCAAGTACCTCAACTAATGGGATGCTCACGGACAATTACTTCAACATGGAAATGAAGTTGTGATACTTCCCATCTTCGACCTTTTTCTTTAACCGATGTGGAAAAGGAGGAGGAGGTCTAGGGATCGGTATGAATTTTTGTTGTGTCTCCTTCTCCTTCTCATTGCCAGATCCATGCTCCTTTACATTACTAGGAGCAGTCTCTACCACTAAATCTTCAAACAAAATTGGATCCTCAGAATCTACTATCCTGTCATCATTAATTGATATGGGCTCTTCTGTTTCATCAATCACAACTGGCCTCGGAGGATCAACTGTCACCTTCCTACTCCTAGTAGTGACCGTCATGTAGTGACTGTCATTTTTTGTATTTTGCACTGTGTTACTAAGAAGTGTGCCTTTCTGCCTCTGATTAATTACAACATACATCTGAATCAACTGCTCAATCTGCTTAATGGCCACGACATGTGATTCCACCTTTTGATTCATACCAGAAATATCAGCGCGGAGCTCCTTAAAATGGCTATCTATTGTCTCCATCTGCTTAAGTACTTTGGACAACATGTCTTCAACCCTTGAACCACTAGACTCTGTCTCATGGTTCCTTGGAGAAACATACAGTCCTCTTCTATCATTCTTGTGCTTCTCGCGCTTCTTCCAGTATCCATTGTCTCTGTACTAGCCTCGATTGTAATTGTTATCCTTGTAAAAGTTCCGACCTTGGTTCCCTTGACCTTGACGCCAAGAGTCTTGGTTAGACCCTTGGGTGTTAGTCTGGAAACCCGCCATTGATCATTCAGGTAGTTAGCTTCCTCCTCAGATTCATATTCACCTCTATCATTTCTCAGGGCCTTTCCCTGAGAACCCACAACATTAACTTTCTCAGCTCCGGCTCCCATCGTATGCTTAGCAAGCAACCCCATAGTGGTCTTTATCTCAGCAATATCTTGATCTCTTTCATTATCCTTTCTTCTCTGTTCTGTAGACATACCTACCGCATAAGAACAAGCCGGAATCTCCGACTCTCTTGTGTGCCATACGCGGTTGGTTTTGGTGATTCTATCAAGTAACTCAGCAGCTTTCGCATAGGTGTGGCTCATAAAGGTTCCGCCAGAGATGGTATCAGCCACCACCTTGGTGTTAGCATTTAGAGACCTATAGAAGATCTCCAATAATGTATCATCTGGAATCTTGTGGTTGGGCACCCTTTTGAGCTTCTTGTTGAAACGCAGTCATGTCTCGTGAAGTGCCTCTGAGTTCAATTGCCTGAAGTTATATATTTCATCTTTCAGCTGCAATGCTTTGGAAGGTAGGAAGAATCTTTCAAGAAAATCTCTCTTAAGCTCCCCCCAAGTAGTAATTGAGTCATTTGACAACTCAGCCAACCACATCGTTGCCTCACTCCCTAATGAAAAGGGAAATAACCTCAGTCTGATTGCATCCTGTCTCACTCCCAGTTGTTTGTATGCCTTGCAGATACCTACAAAATTTGTCAAGTGAGTATGGGCATCATCTGTTGCATGACCCGCAAATATTCCCTTCATGTTGAGAAGTTGGATCATAGCACTGGTAATATAAAACTTTGCCTCAGCAGGCAAAGGGGGAGGGACAATAGCTCCAGTGGAACTGACTTCGTCTATATCAGCATCCTCCTCCTCATCGAAATACCGGTGTCTCTGCTGTTCTGGACCTCTGTGCCTTCTAGCTCGTTCTGCTTCGGCAGCTAGACGTTGTTCTTCAACAACCCTAGCTAACTCATGATCTCTAGCCCAATCTTGCTCCTCAGCCAACATTCTCACTGTGGCTTGGTCCACTGTCTCCTGTTCTTATATGTTGGCCATTCTTCTTAGAGTCCTTAGTTTCTGCTCAAGTTTGTTATCGATTGGAACCAAGGATTTTCCTTGGCTCCTAGTATCGAGCATGCACGAACCTAAGACCTGTGCAACAAAAGGAAATAAGAACCAACAATAAAGCAAACACAATTAACAAAATCCCTAGCCGTATTCCCAAGCAACGGCGCCAAAATTTGATGTCGCACAAATTACACCTTGCAATTGAGATATAAAGCGATTGATGTCAAATATAGTACCCAACTGAGAGGTTGAGGTCGATTCCACATGGAATATGGAAAGAACTTAAGTTAATGTGAATAGTTATTACTATCGTCTTAATTATTTCCTATGGGGAAGTTTGAAAAATAAAATAATGAACAATAGTAGAAACTAAAAAGATGGTTACATGAATTTTGGTGTATTCAATTAACAAGGTGGCAAGGATTGTGTTCCCCATCACTTCTATAATCACAAGGTTTTATACTAGTGATCTACCCGGTATTTAGTATGCAATATATGTAAGTTAAATTCACCTAAATGGTTGATCCCTATCTAGATGATTTTCACCATACCTTGGTCCGCATACGGGTGTATGCTTAACTAACCCCTTACCCTTAATATCGGATTATCTATTCCCAGACAAGGTCTAACTATTAGATGGGAGTTGATAGCCTCAAATCTTCGTTGTTAAACTCTTTTTCCCATTCATTATCCCTTGATCAGTGAATAAGGAATAAGACAATATCTAAACTTTTGCAACCGTTAAGAATCAATTAAAATGAAGAGAGAAACAATGCATGCATAAACTCCGTTCAAGAATCACTAAGTATTTTTACCTATGTGTGTTAATTCATCATAGTTCCCACAACCTTAGATTATAGGTTTAGCTACTCCATGTTTGTACGATCACAATCACAAAATAAGAATAATTCATAATTGCAACTTACAGAGAAATTACAAAGAAAACCAAGTGAATTGAATAAAATTCCAAAATCGATGAATAAATTACAATGTTGCTTTTGATCCTCAAAATCAGAAGAACAAAATTATAAAATTTGTTTCTTGAACCAAGAAGAATAGTACACAAGACCAAAATCCACATAAAAATTGTAAAAACTAACTGTCGTAAAATGTTCTTAAAATAAGCCTAGAATAAGGTATTTATAGTTTCAAAAAACCTTTTCCTAATTAAAACCGGAACTCAAGTCATCCCAGTGGTCACGGGCTAAGTAATGACTCATGAGCCCTCAAGCGAGTCTTGATGAGTCAAACACAATCGTCCTCCAGCATTAGGCCCAGGATTTGGCAATGTGGTCACTAAGCTCGTTGTGTCTAGGCACGAGTTATTAGGCCTATCGTGGTTAACTCTTCAATTTTCCAGTGCATCTTACGATTCCTTCGATTGATCTCCTAATGAGTCGTTGGTCGACAGCGACTAGTGACATCGTCCGTTAACATCGCTGGTTATTTTTCAGACATCCCTCTCTAGTCTTCACGACTCGGTACAGAATGTAGCGATTATGTCTTCAACCAGTGAAGTGCACTATTCTTTTAGCTTTAACAGTTTAACCTATCCCACGACCTTGAAACGGAGTCGTGCGCCGACAACGACTCCGTGACATGACTGCACTTCAGCCTCCCTTTCAGTTGTTTTAATCCTTACTTCTCCCATTTCACTTCCGAACTTGTTTTCCTGCAATATTAAACACAAAATGCATCATGCCTACCTCAAGCCTTCTGGAATGTGCATTGTTTCTTGGTTTTAAGCATTGAAAATGCTATAAACACGACACATCATTGTTTTCTATGCTCCCCAATCAATAATGGTACCATTCTTGATACCGTCCTCAATCTTTTCACCTAATTTGATGATTTGACCCGAAGCTCTTCTCACTAACCAGCATCAACCTATCATATACTTGTGGTCTAGATTCTGCATGAAGATATCCTTTATTGTACCTCCTCCATTAGAGGTCGCGCACTCTGGCAGCCTCAGACCTCCAACAGGTGAAATATTCCCTGAATGTCTCTGTGGCTTTCTCTTCAGGATTCTAATGTAGTGCAAATTCGATTGCATTCTACTATTATTGAAACCAAACCGCTCACAAAAGCTAGCCATATTAGTCCTAGTCTTTAATCCATTTTCTCGGATTTTGCTCTACGTACCAACTGAGGCATCTCTAGTCAAACTTCTCATAGACAACTGTTCAGTTTTCATCTCTTCCTACTCCAATTAGCTTGTCGCTATACATCCTTAAGTGGGATTTGGATCTCCGATCCCAGTGAACATTTTGAACACAGGTTTTTATCCCACCGGTATCAGACATCAGGATGTATGCATAGGTCTTTATAATTTAGGCCTTCTATCCCCTTGGCCCCTTTAATATTTGTATTAGGTTGTTCATTGTTCTTGATCTCCTTATATAAAATGCAGGATCAACCTATATTTTCGGAGAGTCTAGATTCTCTAGGTAATAAGCGAGTGGAGCAGTCTCAATGTAAATGGGGTTCAATGTATGATTTTAGGAGTATTGTGAAAGTCATATTTGGATATAGATATTTCCAAGGTAAGTGATGAATATGAGATATGGTGGATGGTCTTTGTGAGGTGGCTTGATTTTGATGTACTTTTGAAGGAGTTGGGTAAGCATTACGCGGATATTGTATAAGATTTGGAGGAAGCGAGTAGATATGACTAGAATTGTTTTGAGAATATGAGACACAATGGGATGATAGAGGAAGACTTGTAAAAGCGACATGAAGCTTGGTAGGGGAATAGACCTCGGTTTGTGGTTCCAACGAAGTTTCTAGTTGGACCGACAAATTGGTTGCATTACAAACTTGGGATAATTTCCCTTGAAGTTCCAAAATCCTTTTTTCCTCCTTAGTATCATGTCACTATACTCCAATGGATACACTCCTCTCTGAACTCTCTGCGAAATCTCTTGGAGCAGTCGTATCAATTTTGTCTGCTGAACTGTTACTGTCATTCATTTTCCCTCTTACTTTGATGAACCGACTAGGAGAAAGGTATGTCGGACAGTTATGCACAATCAACCTTAGGAAGGGGGATAATCAAGATAAAAAATAAAAAAAAAAATTAGTAATGAAACTCGAGCAAAACATATTGTAAATGAAAGATTAAAGAAATAAAATAGATAATATATTTCCTATTTTGGGGTTTCTTTCATGCAGTAGGCTGACGCATTTTGAGAGATAGATATATCATAATATATCATTTCATTTGTTCTACTAGAGTCTTAAATACATAAAATGGCATAAATAAATTATTGTATATTTTACATAATGAAATATTACAAGAAATAAAAAAAATTATATTAAAAAAAACAAAAACTATAATCTAAATAGAAATGCTCTTCATTTTTTTAGCTTCTTCCTAGCTTTTACGAGGTGAATTTGTGTTTAACAATCGGCATCATAAAATGTTAGTTTTACCCTTTCTCACCTAAAGAAGGCAAATAGTATATATTTTTAGGAATATTGACCTCTCAAAAAAATAAAAATAAAAATGCAAATAGATATGATAATATCCTTTTTGAGACCGTAAATCTCGTTGGACTTTGGAAGAAGTCAAACTATTAGCCTCAATACCCAAAGTTTCGAGACCTCCTAGGGATAATGCATGCATGACTTAACCTAATTTTTAAGAGTTGGGTAGACACGGACTGAAAGGTTATCTTAAGCCAGAAGGCACGTCGTTTCATGGTAGAAAAACTATCCATTTACCCCACGTATATGTCAACTCTCTAAATGGGTGTTTGAAAAAGTTGAAAATTAGCAAACACAACTCATGTGTACAGTTTGTGATAGTAAGAGGTTCCCAAGTTGAGAAAATATGAGCGAAATAAACAAGTTTACAAAGCTATTAACACATAATGAAAGCTCACTATAAGAATTTAAGAAAATCCATAAATATTTAATAATGTGACAAAAAGAAATAAAGATGATCATAAATAAACATGTCATAAGTTATTTCAAATAAACACATATAGTTGGAAAAAATTAATCATGAAATAATAAAATTACACAATAAATCATATGAGAAAAATAGAGGAGGATTAAACATGTAGTAAATAATTCAATTAAGAAAACAAAATAAAGGATAAGGGAAATGGTTAAACATGAAAGAATATAATAATTTAAACTAGGAAACAAATAAAGCGAATAAAGAAAAGAGCTAAACATAGAAGAATATAAATAATTTAAACAGGAAATAAATAAAGTGAATAAGGAAAAGGTAATAATTTAAATGCACATAGATTATGAAGACATTCTTTTTGGGATTGAGAATCCCTTAGGACTCCATAGAAAAGTTTCACTATGAATATTGTGCACCATGGGCATCGCGACTTCCTAGGTTCAACATGAAGTATTCCTTAGTAAAGACGATCAATATCTAAGAGCATGGAGTGGAGTACGGACGCGGATCTCTCAAACTGGACAACTTGCGAGTGGGAAAGCTCCTTGGTCGTCGACCTTTGATCGACCAATCCACAAGACATTTTTCAACACTAGTATTTTGAAAATGAATGTATGTGTGACCACGCAGCCGTTCCAAAAGAAAAATAAAGGAGGTTTTTCAAATGGAGAAGGACAGGCGGAATAAAGAAATTATATAAACTATAGCATGTAGCACGCCAAATGCGATATCGGTTATTATTATTATTATTATTATTATTATTGTGTGTGTATTAATAATAATAATAATAAAAATCAAATGGAGCTAATAAGGCTTGCCCATCTAGCAAACATTTATTTAAAAATATCATATTTAGCATCTTTATTAAAGATGAATTTGCATTACAACAATCAGTTCTTACATAATAAATTTTTTGAATTATATAATTTCCTTGAAATTTTAAAACACTTTTGATCATAGCCAAAATCTCTTTGGCCATCGTAGCATAATTTTTTTGGCTATTCTTCCAATTTCCAAAATAAAATTGAACGAGATATTCTTGCTTTATTAGGGAGACTTGTTTTAAAATTCCCCCGTAGCCAATATTGGAAGCATCCATTTCTACTATCTTTTTCCAACTTGGATTAGCTAAAGTAAGATGGGTAGGTTATTAGCCTTGGTTTTAATATGCTTGACTGCCTTTATATGCTTTTCAGACCAAGCTTTAGGATTCTTTTTAAGACGGTCATAAAGGATGGCAGTATCCAAATCTTTATAAAAGGAGAAATATAATTTAATAACTCTTGTTTTCTAAATACAGATAATACGGCCATCCAGCAAGTTCATCCTCTAATAGAGGAAGAACATCGGTTAGCCGAGAAATAATATTTGGCCCAAATACAGGCTCCCGAGAGGCTAATAGCCTCCAATATTGCAGGACCTCCATTGAAATATCAGGGAATTAATACAGATCATCAGTAACACCCAAAGGAATTCATGGATTTTATACAATCCAGACAACCTCAAGGTGATACTCCACCATCATACTTTGTAATCGTCAATGATAAAGCCAATGAAAGTATAGAAGTATATGATAAAAATGAGAAAGATGAAATAATACTTCTTTCAGAGCCAGATTTGTGGAAGGATGTCCTGAAAATAATGACAAGATATTTTGATACGGCATCTATGTCGTTTCCCACTTACAAATATAGAACATTGCTTGT
The DNA here is from genome assembly GCA_018107945.1 of Datura stramonium. Classification (NCBI taxonomy): domain Eukaryota; kingdom Viridiplantae; phylum Streptophyta; class Magnoliopsida; order Solanales; family Solanaceae; genus Datura; species Datura stramonium. Next base: position 142,767 of record JACEIK010001510.1, on the reverse strand, counting down.
TATGAGGATGTACTCTTATCAATGAGGTCTGTGGAATTCCCTTTCACCGCAATACCAAAAAGGTTTATAACTTTTCAAAAATTATAATAAAAAGATATTCACCCCAGAAGAGTGGGGAATCAGCACTATCTACGAGAGGGAATACACCCACTCGAACAAAGGTTACAGTTAAATTCAATTACTGGAATTATATCGAAAGCTTTAATAAAGCTTTATTATATGAAAATGCTAATAGAAAACATTCATAGTTTCATTAAGATATATTCTAATATTTTTAAACAACATATACCAAATTGATTTTGTAAATGGTGGACTTTGTATGGTCCAACGTTGAATATTCTTCCTGAAGACTATAAGAAATTATATTTTGGTGGTGGATGTTTCACCCAAAATATATACAATTGCAGCAGAAGAGTAATATATATTTTAAAGGAATATCTTTGATGTACTTCTTTATAGAATTTTCCATCCCATTGATATCAAGTGGACGATAGAAGTTCAAAATAGTGATGAAGGATTCCTTGCCTAAAGAGAAAATTTATACAAAATTTTGGAAGTAAGTACTCCATAAAGATGCGGAAGGAAACTTCATGGAAGATAGATTATAGACTCAATCAATGCTGTCAGTGAAGCCCAGTAAACAGATAGAGGTTATACCGAAAAAAGATGAGATTCGTCCCTTTAAACAAATATCCAGGAAATTGCATGAAGAACGAATCTCCCGTCAGAATTTCTTACTTCATACATGGAAGAAGTTAAAAAAGATCTAGTAAAACATTTGGGAATAGATTTCTCAGACAACATGTCCATGGCCACTTCTAATGAAGAAGAAGACAAATGCCTAGCAGGGGAGTCTCAGAGTGTTAATAGCACAGAAGAAATGGACATAAAAATATTTCTTCAACAATTTCGAAATCAAGTAGACGAATCTTCTGTCACATCCATAAGCAAGGAGGGCGTGAAGGACTAGAAAAAACGACAATTTAGCTTTTATAAAGTTAAATGCTTCTCAATAATTATAGCTTTTATAAGTAAATGGACCCAATGTCAATTGACAATTTAACATGATGTAAGCACTTACGTCATTTAAGTTAGAATTTTTCTCTTGATCCTTTCTATAAAAAGGTCACTTCTTGTAATTAGAGGCGGTTTGTACACATCCTCTGTATTTCCTTTCTTTTATATTTTCACCTACTAAAATAAAGATTGTGGTTTCTTTCTACCTTTGAAGTTACTATTAGAAGACTCCAAATTAAGGTATTCTTTTTTTCTTCCTCTTAATAATATTTTAAAACTTTTTAATATTTTATTAGCCTAAATGAAAGGCTAAACATCTGTGTTGGACTAATAACACACTAGACTTCTGTAACATGATGATGATTACTATAGCTCCGACTATAATAAAGTCTGTCCTTTGGATGGTAGTCCCTGTAAGCCCGTGTTAGCCGTGTGCAAGGCATTGTTAGGGCATTATGGGATGATGTTAGGTTTTGTCATGGCCTGGCTACGTAATTCGTAAATTGACCTCCAAGACTGTAAAAGTTTTGACGATTTCATCAAAGCGATCCTTTTGGAAATTATGGTATCAGAGCCATGTTAATCAGTAGTTATAGGTGGGGTTAGTACAATACTTTTTATATGATGAATATTGTTAGAAAACATTTTACTATTAAAAATAGTAGAAAAGATGAATATGATATGCCCAAAATTTGGATCTTCTTAATAAATTGACTATTCCAAAAATACAGCCCAAACTGATATATCAGATGGGTACTTTAGCTTAGTTTTAAGAAAAATTGTTAAAACAATAGAAGAAACTATTATTGTTGATTACGACCTTGGAACCTTTCGTTTATTAAATGAAAGTGATTTGTACTGTAGGGAAAATTATAGATTTGTATATTGGTTTGGTACAAGTTGCATTCTCAAGTCACATACTATGAGAGGCTTGCGAGCTCCATAGCTGCTCTACAAGATGGTAGAAACCAAAAGCGGAAGAAGTCCCTTATAGGGACATTTCAAACCAGTCTGGCCTATGACCCTGTTTATTTTAATGCTTATCCTAATTTGCAAGTTTCTTTAAATGAGTAAAGTCTTTAAATACCTTAATATTAATCATTAAATTACATAGTTATGATTATATACCGTGCAAGAGGTTATATATATACGGTATCGAATTTATTATAAACCATTATATACTTTCAGATCCTATATGTGCAAAATCATGGATTTCAAAAAATGATACTATTTTGATTGAAATAAATTTTAGTAGGTCAAGGACATAACCAGAGACCTATAAAATGGGATGAAATTGATTTTTCAAAAGAATGGGTGATTGAAGAAGCGGCCCCCTAGAAATAATATTTCTTCCAGATATATAAAATTGAATAGACCCCTGATGGAACTGTTAAAATCCGTTTTAATGATAATTTGCTAATGAATTATGCTGATGATATTGGATTATCTTCCAGAATGCTTAGATCTAATTCTATATGCCTAGAATACGCTCTTCTTATATCTCTCCTGCTGATTATATTGTAGATCTACCATCCTAGGCATCAGCTTCTCAACTCGAAGAAGATGCTTCTAGATCAGACAGATCTGACCCCCAAGTGAAAGATGATCATGTTGATAACATTAAGGTGAAAATCATATTGCTTTGACTCCTGATATGGTGCCTACTCTTTCTGAAATGAATTTTCGAACTAGTTTATATGAATCTACAAAATAAACTTGATTTCTCACCAGGACTCCAATAAGGAAAGATCCAAAAGAGTTTTTTGAAATAGGAACCCTTTCAAAATGGTCTTTTAAAAATTTTATTAAAGACCTAACAAAAATTTTCCCAGGAAGATTTTTATAATGATCTTTCAAGAGCAAACAAAATGTCCTTCTTTTGTCCCATGGTTTTATGACTAAATATATTTATGAATATATCATAACTTTAGAGGCATGATTATAAGCACTCAAATGGTACAATCACCGTCAATTTTACCTCCGCAACAATCTTTTCAAATTAAAAAAAAGGTGATAAAAGCATTTCATTTTACAACTTTGCGGATATGATGGATAATGATACTGCTTTAATAAATGCTAAACATATTCAGACATTGATAAGGCAGAATAACTATACAAACAATTATGTAAGTATTTTAGGAGAACATAATTCTCTCTTTGATTGCAGAAAATTGATAATTTGTATACAAATTCCAAGAGGAAGGATACCCCGAAGGAAAGAGGTGATACCTAAAGCTACTCCTAGTATCCAACCCACTCCCGGAGTTAAGGACTTTAGGTTTGGAAATATGGCAGACCTAGAGACCTTATTGGAAAAGAAGTTTAAGGGGTTAAATCTCCCAGCTTTGAACCTAGAAGTAGGTACTTCTACCAATAAATGGAATGATATTCCAAAGGATGAGATTAATAAAATCTCAGAGAAGCATGCTAGGAAGGCGGTACAAGGAAGTACTATTATCCTAGAGCCAATTCCTCAAGATGTTCCATTGGAAGAATAGAAACATATCTCTAATAGTTACAGTGAAGTAGAGATCTATGAATGGAATATTGATGGTTATATAGTAGCCAAATTTACACACTGATGCATAGAATATTGATGTTCAGTACTGTACGTAAGGAAAATGGTAATCTTTTAGTGCATTTTGCTAATATGATTATATGAGTTACTAGACAACAAGGATGGTGGGATAATTATCTCCACTTGAAGTTGAAGAATGACAATTTTGAATGTTGTCAAGAGTGAAGGAGATACAACAGAATCGAATATAGTGTATTCTTTAATCCTTACTATTATAGAATATTTTTCTGAAAGGTGGTCCGACAATAGTGAGACCATTAGGACTATGCTTCAAAACCTTAGATTGCAAAAACTTGACATCCTTTAGATGGTATAAGGATGTATTCTTGTCCAAGGTAATGAAACTCCCTAAGTATAATAACCCTCATTGGAAGTCAAAATTTATGAAGCGGGTTTCCCACCTTGTTGCGAAAGGGTTAGAAAAGCCTGCGAGGAGATGAAATTATAAATTATAGACACATATGGGGAAATTAATAAGTGTATGTACCCAAGAAGGGTTATCCTTATATAATGAGATAAAGTTGAATCAACAGGTGAAAAGGTACCATCTTACTGAAAAACAACAATTGGGGGAATTTTACAAACAATTCGCAATGAAATCTTGGAACATCAAGGAGTCTAAAGACAAGGAAGGAGAAAATTAAAAAAATTATAGAGAGAAGAGGTCTTATAAGCCTGAAAAGAAAGGAAAAATGCTTAGAAAAGCGTGAAAAAGGAAAAAGAAATATAAGGAATCAAATTTCTGAAAAAATAATAGATCAAATGCATGTCACAAATGCGGAAGAATAGGTCATTATGCAAAAGACTGCAAGGTCAAGGATAATATTAAGAGTCTTGACCTAGAGAATAATATCAAGGATTCATTATGCAAAATTTTATTAAACTTACGAGAGAATTATAGATCGAACATTAAGATATTGAAGAATCCACAACAAGTGAAATCTAAGAGTTCTTCGTGATAAAAATTATGTAAGTTCGTTAGAAGAGGAATGTTTACCATGTCAAATTGGATAGCCTTGTGAAGATAAGGACAAGGATGAATTTTACCAGTTATACTCCCAGTTTAAAGATTTAAGCTATAAATGTCTTGACAAGTAGAAAATCTGATGGGGAAATGATGGCTATGTTAATTAGTAGTTATAGCTGGTGTTAGTCCAACACTTTTATATCTTAATATTGTTAGAAAACAATCTACTGTTAAAACCCATTAAAAAAGATGAATATGATATGCTCCAAAATTTAGATCTTCTTAATAAATGGACTATTCCAAAAATACAGCCCAAGTGATATATCGGATGGGTACTTTTGTAAAACTTGATTTTAAGCAAATTGCCAAAACAATGGAAAAAACTATTACTGTTGATTCTGACCATGGAACCTTTCGTTTACTAAATGAAAGTGATTTGAGCCCCCTTATAGAAAAAATTATAGATTTATGCATGGTACAAGTTGCATTCAAGACACTTACTTTGAGAGGCTTACCGGGAGGCTTCATAGTAGCTCTACGAGATGGTAGAAACCAAAACTAGAAGAAGTCCCTTATAGGGACAGTTCAAACCAGTCTGGCCTATGACCCTGTTTATTTTAATGCTTATCCTAATTTGCAAGTTTCTTTAAATGATGAAAATTCTTTAAATACCCTAATATTAAGCATTAAATTACATAGTTTATGATTATATGCCTGGTACGGAGGTTATATGTATCTGTTATCATATTTATTATAAACCGTATATGCCTGAATCCTATGTTCAAAATCATGGATTTCAAAAATGAGACTATTTTGATTGAAACCAATTTTAGTAGGTCAAAGGTTATAACCAGAAGACCTATAAAATGAGATAAAATTAATTTTTCAAAAGATGGGTTATTGAAGAAGCAGCCCCCCTAGAAACAATATTTCTTTAGATATTTCTGAAATTGAACAGACCCCTGATGGAACAGTTAAAATTCATTTTAATGATAATATGCTAATTATGCTGATGACTTGGAATATCTTCAAGAATGCTTAGATCTAATTCCATATATACCTAGATCTAACTCTTGTTATATCTCTCCTGCTGATTATATTGTAGATCTACCATCTAGAGCATCAACTTCTCGACTCAGAGAAGAAGATACTTCTAGATCAAACAGATCTGACTCCCAAGTGAAAGATAATCATGTTATTAGCATCAAAATTGAAAATCATATTGTGACTCTTGATATAGACCTACTCTTTCTTAAATGAATTTTCCAAATGATTTATATGGATCTACAAAATAAACTTGATTTCTCACTAGGATCTCCAATAAGGAAAAGATCCAAAATTTTTGCTTTCAACCTCATAATTTTCAAAAGGATCGCTTGATGAAATCGTCAGACACCTGTCTGGTCAATTTACGAATTACGTAGCTCTGACCATGAAAAACCTAATATCATACATAATTCCCTAACAATGCCTTCCAGACGGCTAACGAGGCTTACAATTGTGCTATTTTGGGTGAAACATCCACCCACTCAGATTATAATTTCTTATAGTCTTCAGGAAGAATATTCAAAGTTGGACCAATACAAAGTCCTGTTTACAAAATCAATTTGGTATATGTTGTTTAAAAATATTAGAACATATCTTAATAAACCATGAATATTTTCTATTAGCATTTTCATATAATAAAGCTTTATTAAAGCTTTCGATATAATCAGTAATTGATAAGCTGTAATCTTTTGTTAGAGTGGGTGTATTCTCTCTCGCATAGTGCTGATTCCCCATTCTTCTGGGGTGAATATCTTTTTTATTATAACTTTTGAAAAGTTATAAACCTTTTTAATTGTTTGCGGGGTAAAAAAAGTGCTAGAATTCCCGCAGACCCCATTGATGAAGTGTATAATCTCATAACGCATTCTATATTTGTAAGTAGGAACGGCACTTAGGATGCGGTATTAAAATATCTTGTCATTATTTGCCAGGGATCATCCTTCCATAGTAAATCTCTTGACTCCAAAAGAAGTATTATTTCATCTTTCTCATTTTTATCATATACTTCTATACTTTCGTTGGCTTCATCATTAACGGTGCCCAGAGTATGATGGTGGGTATCACCTTGAGGTTATGCTGGATTGTATAAAATCCATGAATTCTCTGTACATTAGGTATTCTGTATTAATTCTTGATATTTCAGTGGAGGTGCCTGTGTGGAGGCTATTAGCCTCTGATTTCCTATTTGGGCCAAAATATTATTTCTGCCAACTGATGCAGGAAGAACTTGCTGATGGTCGCATATCTGTATTAAGAAAACAAAGGGTTATTAACTTATATATTCTCTAGTAAAAATGCAGGAAGACTATTATTTGTGCCCTTTTTATAATGTATTTCAAAATCAAATGGCGCTAATAAGGCTTACCATCTAGCAAACATTTGTTTAGAAATATCATGTTTAACATCATTATTAAAGATGAATTTAGCAGCCTGACAATCAGTTCTTATAATAAATTTTTGATTATATAAATCTCCTTGGAATTTTAAAACACTTTTGACCATAATAAAATCTCTTTGTCCACCGTAGCATAATTTTTTTGGCTTTATTCCATTTTCAAGAATAAAATTGGATGAGATATTTGTTACACCCCGTAAGATTCCCGGCATCTAGATGGCCTACTCGCACGTTAGTTAAGCATATTTGAAAGTCATACGTGCTAGAAAGGGCAGGAAAAGATCGGACGAAAATCTGTCGAACCACCGCGGGGAGGCATGGCCCTCGCGATGGCGCCGTGTCACGGAGGCGGGAGGCCACTGCGGTAGCTCCATGAAACATTGGGCCTGTCCAGGCCCAAGTATATAAAGCCCCCACTTCCAGTTTGTGATGTTATTTCCATAAAAGTGAATTTCCAGAGAACGTGAGAAGCTTGAGGAGAGCCGAAGGAGAGTAATATATGTCGTTTGATTACGCTGCCAAGCGAAGTCTAATCTCAAATTAACCTCAGGTACCGAGGTATTTAGCAGCAGGGAGCATTCCCACGGATTTTGTTTCGCAAAATACGGTCGGCGAATCGACGAGCTACCGGACTAAGGTAAGTACAATTGCTCCAAACTAGTGTCTATGTGCTCTAGGTTTGTGAAGTGAATACTTCTCCCTTCTGGACTTACGAAATAGCAAGTTTTAGGCCGTCTTTCTGATAAGCTAATTCTGCTATAATTATATCGAAATTGACGTCGTCCTTCAAATAAAGTTGTATTTGCTTTAATCAACGTGTATATGAATGCAGTTGGGAGAAATGGCTGGAGTACTAACCGAGCCTCGTCCATTTTGTCGGATAACTCGAGGTTAAGGTATGTGGAAGTTGTTCTTCGTCAAGTTAGTAAGTCTTTGCTTTGTGAATCATAGTAAACTCCGTATTTGAAACTCTCGGGAGTTGAAATGCTGAAATTGAGTAAGTCTAGTAAATTCTGGTTTGCGTTGTAAATATCGTATTTCAGTCCGAAAGATGAAAAGAATGCGCCAAGGGCGAGTTAGAATTCAGTTAGTATAGCCTATTGTATGATTAGCAAGCATGTTATAGAATAAAAAGAAATAGATTTTTAGAATAAAAGCTGGTAAGTAAATCAGATAGTCGAATAGTATAATGGCTACAGACTAGCCATTCAGACCGATGAGATATTGGCTACAGATTAGCCAGCAGTTAAAGAAAGATTTTAGAATCAGTATAATCGGTAAAGAATCGTATGAGTACGGAAAGAGATCAAAATAAGAAATTAGTTTTCAGATAGTCTTTTCAGTTATACATGCTTGCTATTTATATGTGTTATTCGCTTGTTGAGACTTGTTGGCGTGAGGGAGCATATTGAGCATCCTCGCCGCCCACACAGGTTGGTAATCGTGTAGCCCACTTTGGCGGGTGAGTTTCGTCACCCTAAGGAGTGGCATGCCGTCCCCAGCTTGGACGAAGATGGGATGGGCTTTCCCATAGCAGTCTAATCCAGCACACAGGTGCAGCTCCGATTTCAGATAGCCTGAGAGGGAACCCAGACCTATCTGTTATGCTGTACATACAGTTATTTCAGAGTGCGGCTCCGGTTTTAGTTAGCCACACGAGGAGAGTTCGAGGGAGCCAGACCTATCTGTTACTGTCTGTACACAGGTGTAGCTCCACTTTCAGATAGCCCCGAGGGAAACAATTCCCTATCTGTTACTGTCTACACAGGGCCTCCGGACCCAGACACAGTTATTTATATGGAGGCCAAAGGCCCAGAAAAGCCGAAGACCGGGCGGTAGAGGAGCTCGAGTGAGCGGATGAGTGGAGTGATTTATTTTTGGCAAAGATTTTATTGGTAGGGGTATATAGATTGTTTGCTTGCTTGGTGCCATCCGGCTTATGGGGTTGGTATTGGCTCTTGCTTGCTACTTGTATATCTATCTATGTGTTATATACTAGCTACTAGACAGCCGAGCCGTCGCGTTTACTACCAGTACGCCTCCGCCTTATCAGTACAGAAAGCATGTCCAGTTCATATCAGTTTTATTCAGATTCAGTTATCTCCTGTCATACATAATTGCTAGTTATGCTGTCTTATTTCAGTTCTTTTCAGTTATGTTATTTCAGTTGCTTTGCATACCCGTGCAGTAGTGCGCGCCCAGTGTAGGCGCTGCATTGCCTGCAGGTACTCGTAGACGAGGAGGCGATCCCTCGGGATTCCAGTCAGCTGTTGAGTTGTCAGCTCCTGTCATCCGGAGTCTGATTCCCCAGAGGTGTAGCTCTTTTCCTTAATGATGTACAGTATGGGTAGGTCGGGGCCTGTCCCGATCATTTCCTATCATTACTCATAGAGGCTTGCAGATTGCATGCTTATCTCCCTGTAGTCAGTTGAGCCGGTCGTGTGAGGCCGTGCAGTTGTATAGTTGTTTAGTATCTCCGTTTTATGATTGGCCCGTGTGAGGCCATAGTTTGGTGTAAGTAGTGACTATTGCCGGTCACGTAGCTTTTCTCGATTGTTTACTTGATAAATTTCAGATGTTAAGTTTAGTTGTTATTACGGGTGGCTATAAGCCCGGATGGCGGAGGCTGTGTTTACAACCGCTATATGGCCCTTTGTTTCCAGGATCCTGAGATAGATCTAGCCAGGCACCAGATGTGCCTCGGCCACTAGTTAGTAGTCCGAGTCCGTCTAGGGCACCAGGTGCCGATCATACCCCCAAGGCGGGCGTGACAAACTTGGTATCATAGCGGGTCGTGTCCCGGGGAGTCTGCAAGCCGTGCTAAGTAGAGTCTAATCTATGGATGTGTTGTGCACCACATACTATAGGCAGGAGGCTGCAAGGCATGATAGGATGGTTACTCTTCTTCCTCAGTCAGTCGTGCTATAGAGCGGTACAGTATAGGGTGGAGTCCTAAAACATCTCGTATTCTTTGTTTACTGATGAAAATGGCAGATCCAGCGACACCCTGCCACAGGCAGAAGACTAGATACAATAGCGGGAGAAGGCACTAGCAGGATGCCTTAAATTCAGACAGAGTCAGCCCAGTCTGAGAGCGACATAGAGCTTCATCACAGCCATCTCAGCGGTCCCCCTCATCAAGAGACATTGGGCACTACACACTTCGATAGCTCCTGTGCCTTCTGCATCAGATCAGGAGGTTCGTAGCGCATGTAGTTATGATGGCACAGATGTTGGCAACACAGCGCCAGTCAGCGCCACCTGCGGTAGCAGAGTCTTCAGGTAGGACGGCGGTTCTCGAGTTGGGGTACAGCCTTTGGGTCCCCCGCGGTTTACGAGGAGTCGAGATCGAGCGAGAGGACCCTCGGGACTTTCTAGATCAGATGTGAGATATTCCGAGTTATGCATGTGACCCCTTCAGAGTCTGTTGAGATGGCAGTGTTCCGGTTGCGGGATATAGCTGTTTTGTGCAGTACGAGTTAGGAAAGGTCGAGGAGAGATATTGCCCCTCCGACTGGACCGATTCTCAGGCCTTTCTAGACAATTGTTGCCGAGAGATCGGCCGAGCCGGATGGACCGGTTTCTGCATCTAGAGCGGCGAGTGTACGTGAGTATGCTTTACAGTTTGACTCCTTGGCTCGTTATGCTCCAGCATTTGTTGATACCATGCCAGCGAGTCCACAGATTTATCATGGACCTGATGAACAGTATTTTTCGGACCTTTCTGGACTTGTTCATATGACATTTATTGATGACATTGGTGTATTCTCAGAAACAAGAAGCAGGATGCAGGACTCATTTTGGACAGTGGCAGATCCTCAGAGACCGCCAGTTATATGCTAAATTTTCCAAGTGTGAATTCTGGCTTAATTCAGTAGCCTTTTTAGGGCACATTGTGTCGAGATGCTGGTATACAGGTTGACACGCGAGAATATAAACTGATCCAAATCATGGCCCAAGGCCTACCACTCCACATTGAAGTTCGTAGCTTTCTGGGATTAGCAGGGTATTACAGGAGGTTCGTTGAAGGGTTCTCGACTATTGCGGCACCTCTGACCAAACTGACGCAGAAAGCGGCAAAGTTTCAGTGGACAGAGGCATGCGAGCGGTTTCCGAAATTGAAAGATAGATTGACCTCCGCCCCGGTGTTAGCACTGCCGGAAGAATTACAGAGGAGTTGTCGGTTTATTGCGCGCATCCCAGGCATCAGGTTGGGTTGTGTGTTGATGCAGCATGAAGCTAAAAGTAATTGCATATGCTTCCAGACAGCTGAGGAAACCTGAAAAGAACTACCTACCCACGACACAGAGTTAGCCACTTGATGATCGGCACACTTAAAAATGTGGAGACATTATTTAGCCCTTAATTGTTCATGTGAATATTTCACAGATCACAGAGCTTACGGTATATCTTCACTCAAAGGGAGTTGAATCTACGACAGCGTCGCTGGTTGGAATTGCTAAAAGATTATGACGTGGATATTCTGTACTTAGGGAAGGCCAATGTTGTGGCGATGCTCTCAGTAGAAAGTCCATGGGGAGTTTGGCGTATTTGCAGCCCGACGTATATGGTGGAGTTGGTCAGGGAAATTCATCAGTTAGCCAGCTTAGCCGTTCGTGTAGCAGAAACAGAGGACAACAGAGCGGTAGTTCAGAACACCACCGTGTCATCCTTAGTTGTGGAAGTAAAGGAACGGCAATATGAAGATCCTGACCTAGTTCAGCTTAAAGATTATATTCCGCTAGGGAAAGCGCCAGATTTCCAGGTAACAGAGGATGGAGTGCTTCGTTGTAAAGACCGTTTATGTGTTCCCAATGTTTCAGGCCTCCACCAGCAGATTATGAGCGAGTACATCGCCCGCTATTCTCTCCACCCCTTGCCAACAAAGATGTATCATGATATCAGGAGAACTATAGTGGCCATGTATGAAAGAGAAATTGCTGAATTTTGTAGCCTAGTGTCCTAACTGCAGCAGGTGAAAGCAGAACATCAGAAACCAGGCGGTTTTGACTCAGGATATAGGCTGTGCCTCTCTAGAAGTGCGAAGCAATAAATATGGACTTTTGGCAGAATTACCCCGTACTAGACACAGACATGACTCTATATGGGTGATAGTTGACAGATTAACCAAATCAGCTCATTTCCTGCCAGTGAGAACTACCTTCTCGGCCGAAGATTATGCTGAGTTGTATATCGAAGGTGTGGATTGCACGGAGTGCCAATGTATTATTTCAGACAGAGGAGCACAGTTCACGACTAGATTCTGGTAGTCGTTTCAGAGAGGTCTGGGTACGCAGATTAATTTGAGCACAACATTCCACCCTCAAATTGATGGACAAGCTGAATGCACAATTCAGGCTCCGAAGATATGTTGCGGCGTGTGTGTTAGATATCGGTGGTAGCTGGGATGAGCATTTGCCCTTAATCGAGTTTAGCATAATAACAGCTATCACTCGGCTATTCAGGTAAGCTCGAAGGGCTTTATACGGGCGAAAATGCAGATCGCCGGTCGGCTGGTTTGAAATAGGAGAAACATTGTTAATTGGGCCTGACATTGTTCAGCATCGAGAGGAAAAGTAAAACTTATCGAACGCCTATTGACTGCAAGAGTCACTTGAGAGAAATCATACGCAGATATACGGCGCAGAGACCTGGAGTTCGATGTGAATGACTTGGTATTTCTGAAAATTAATCTCCGATGAAAGAGGTAATGAGATTCGGCAAGAAAGGTAAGCTCAACCCAAGGTTTGTCGGGCCATATCAGATTCGCAGAAGAATAGGCCAAGTGGCGTATGAGTTGAACCTGCCGTCAGAATTGGAATCTGTTCATCCAGTCTTTCATGTATCCATGCTAAGGAAGTGCTTAGGAGACCCGTCAAGAGTAGTCCCAGTCCGGGATATCCAGATTACAGAAGGATTTGGCCTGCGAAGAGGTTTCAGTAGCTATCCTGGGCGGACAAATCCGCAGATTGAGAACTAAAGATATTGCGTCTGTCAAAGTATTATGGCGTAACGGGAACCGAGAGGAAATGGCAGATGGGAGGCTGAGGAAGATATGAAAGCTAGATATCCTCACTTGTTACAGGCCTAGTCAGGCGACAGGTATGTCCGTGTATTTTTATTTATGCAGTATCTTGTAGTTGCATCTATATGAAATGAGAGATTGATGTTTGGTTTGTCAAGTGAGTCCTTTAGTATTGTGTGGAGTACCTATGTTGGACTTTTCTGCATGTTTCAGGTTTTGGGATAGTCCATATTACAAGGGAAACTCTGCCGAAATTTTCTTAAAGTAATAAGTTGAGATGAGTCGAAAGTCCTCTAGATAGCAGCTTTCATTCAGGGACGAATGTTCTTAAGGGGAGAATGTTGTACACCGTAAGTTTCCCGGCATCTAGATGGTCTACTCGCACGTTAGTTAAGCATATTTGAAAGTCATACGTGCTAGAAAAGGGCCCGGGAAAAGATCGGACGAAAATCCTGTCGAGGCCTGCAGAAGCACCGAGCCCAGAGCCCCTCCCGCGATGGCACCGTGTCACGGAGGCGGGGCCACCACGTTGGCTCCGTGACGTTGGCCTGTCGAGCCCAAGTATATAAAGCCCACTTCGGTTTGTGATGTTATTTCCATAAAATAAATTCCAGAAGGCATTGAGAAACAGGGAGAGCCGAAGGAGGAAGTAATATATAATCGTTTGATTACGCTGCCAAACGAAGTCTAATCTTAAATTAACCTCAGGTACCGAGGTATTTAGCGAGGGGAGCATTTTTACGGATTTTGTTTCGCAAAAATACGGCGTGATCGACGAGCTACCGGACTAGGTAAACAGAATTGCTCCAAACTAGTGTCTATGTGCTCCTAGGCTGTGAAGTGAATACTTCTCCCTTCTGGACTTCTGAAAAATAGCAAGTTTTCTAGAGCCGTCTTCGATAAGCCTAAGTTTTAGGTTATAATTATATCGAAATTGACGTCGTCCTTGAGAATAAAAGTTGTATTTAGCTTTAATCAACATTATTTATGAATGCAGTTGGGAGAAATGGCTGGGTACTGCCGAGCCTCGTCCGACTGTCGGATAACTTCAATTAAGGTATGTGAAGTTGTTCTTCGGCAAGTTAGTAAGTCTTAGCTTTGTGAATCATAGTAAACTCCGTATTTGAAACTCTCTGAGTTGAATGCTGAGAATTGAGTAAGTCTAGTAAATTCTGGTTTGCGTTGCCGTATCGTATTTCAGTCCGAAAGATAGAAAAGAATGCGCCAAGGAAGCGAGTTAAATTCCAGATTTGGTATAGCCTATTGTATGATTAGCAAGCATGTTATAGAATAAAAAGAAATAGATTTTCAGAATAAAATCTAGTAAGTAAAAATCGAAGATAGTCGAATAGTATGATGGCTACGGACTAGCCATTGTTCGATGAGATATTGGCTACGATTAGCCAGCAGTTAAGAAAGATTTTAGAATCAGTATAATCAGTAAAGAATCAGTATAGTACAGAAAAGAGATCAGAATAAGAAATCAGATTTCAGATAGTCTTTTCCAGTTATACATGCTTGCTATTTATATGTGCTATTTGCTTGTTGAGACTTGTTTATACATCTGAGGCCCCTTATTGAGCGTCGCCGCCCTGGGTTGTGTCATGTCGCCCACTGAGCGGGTGGGTTTTACGTCACTCCAAGGAGTGGCATGCCGTCCCCAGCTTGGACGAAGATGGGATGAAGAACTTTCCCCATAGCAGTCTAATCAGCACGGGTGCGGCTCCGTTCAGATATGCGAGAACCTGGACCTATCTGTTACTGTCTGTACATACAGTTATTTCAGGTGCTGCTCCGGTTTCCAGATGGCCCTGAGGAGAGTTCCAAAGACCAGACCCTATCTGTTACTGTCTGTACAGGTGTAGCTCCACTTTCAGATGGCCCGAGGAAGCGGACCTATATACATTCTTGTCTACTGAGGTCCTCCGGACCCAGACACGGGTATTTATATAGAGCCAAGGCCCAAGCCAGAACCCAGGAGGCCGGTAGAGGAGATCCGAAGTGAGCAGATGAGTGGGTGACTTTATTTTTGGCAAGTTTTGACCCGGGTAGGGGTATATAGTTGTTTTGCTTGCTTGGGGCCTTGCATCCGGCTTATGAGGGGTTGGTATTGGCTTTTGCTTGCTACTTGTATATCTATCTATGTGTTATATACTAGCTACTAGACAGCAGGCCGTCGCGTTTACAGGTACGCCTCCGCCTTATCAGTACGAGAAAAGCATGATCCGGTTCATATGGTTTATTCGGCTCGGTTATCTCCTGCCATACATAATTGCTAGTTATGCTGTCTTATTTCAGTTCTTTTCAGTTATGTTATTTCAGTTGCTTTGCATACTCCCAGGCCTGTAGTACTGACGCCCAGTGTGGCACTGCATTACTTGCCTGGGTACTCGTAGACGAGGACGATCCCTCGGGATTCAGTCAGCTGTTGAGTTGTCGGCTCCTATCATCAGAGTCGATTCCCGAGGAAGGTGTAGCTCTTTTTCTTTTGATGTCTGATATAGGTAGAGTGGGGCCTGTCCCATGATCATTTCTATCATTACTCATAGAGGCTTGCAGATTGCATGCTTATCTCTCCCTGTAGTCAGTTGAGCAGGTCGTGTGAGGCCGTGCGATTCATGTAGTTCTTTAGTATATCCCCTCTCTCTCTCTCTCTTTTCTCTCTCTCTCTTTCTCTCTCTCTCTCTCTTTCTCTCTCTTCTCTCTCTCTCTCTCTCTTCTTTCTCGTTGGGCGTGTGGGGCCTTAGTTTTGATTGTAGTAGTGACCTTGCAGTCCACGTGGCTTTTTCAGTTGTTTGCCAGTAAGTTTCAGATATTCTGGTTAGCTGTTATACAGTGGCTATAGGCCCAGATGGCCGGAGGCGTGTTCTGACCGCTGCTCTGGCCCTTTGTTTCAGGATCCACGAGATGAAGCTAGCCAGGCACGGTGTGCCTCGGCCACTGGTGTAGTCGGTCCGATCTGGGCATCAGGTGCCAGTCATACCCCCAAAGGCGGGGCGTGACAATATTCTTGCTCTTTATTAGGGAGACTTGTTTTAAAAACTCCTCCATGGCCAATATCAGAAGTATCTGTTTCTACTATCTTTTGCCAACTTGGGTTAGCTAAAAGTAAGATAGGGTGGAGGTTATTAACCTTGGTTTTAATATGTTTAGTTGCCTCTGTGCTTTTCAGACCAAACTTTAGGATTCTTTTAAGACAGTCACAAAGGATAGCGCTGTATCCCTAGCTAAATCCCTTTATAAAAGAATATAATTTAATCTCTAAAAATCGTTGGGTGAGTTTTATCATTAATTACATTGGAAATTTAGAAACAATTAATGCTTCTTTGTGAATGAATAATCTTTCCTTTCAATATTATGACCTAAAAATCTGACAATTGTTTGAAAAATGTGCATTTTTGGTTTAGATATTACCAAATCATTTTGAATAATAATCTTCTTGAATAAGTCCAAGATGCTTGAAATGCATATCTAAGGTTTTAAAAGGAAATACTAAAATATCGTCTATATAAATAATGATAAAATTGCTAAAAGGATTAAAAATATTTTTAATTTTTTATTTTTTTAATGTTGAATTGAATTTCTATTTAATTTGTTTTTTGAATTTAATTAATTTTCTAATTTCTAATTTTGTTATACGATAAATCGGTAATCATGATTTTTTTCAAAGAAATTTAATTATTAAAATTTTTCAAAATTTTTAAAAATATATGCATCATGAAGTCTATCTAATAAATACTTCTTATTAGGATAGGATATCTAATCCATTTTAAAACTTTGTTTAGGGGTTTATAATTTATGACCAATCTAGGTACCCCTCTTTTCTGCTCTGCTTGTTTATTAACATAGAAACAGTGCAAGACCGTGGAGATTTTGAGGGCATTATTAATCCCTTTTGGAGAAGAATATCAATTTTTTTTGCATAAATCGAGATATTCTGAATCATTTGGCAAAGTCTTGCCTTAGTAGGAATATTATCCTCGGAAAAGTTTTCCTCATAAGGGAAGACTTTACCACATGTTTTCCTTTCCCAAAACACATTTGGGTGGTCTTCACATATTTGAAGTGGCTTGATTTTCAAAGTTTCTATTTTTCCCTTATCTTGGGGTTTTTAAGAGTATCTTCTATTGTAATACTACAAGTTTCATTTTGAAAATCAATTTGTTTTATTTTGAAGAAATCATATTTTTAATGTTATTAACATAAAGGTTGGGAAATGAAATCAATTCTGATTTCCTTTTCAAAAGTACCAGTTATTCCAGTTTCATCCCATCTGGTAATTGGATATATACCGGAAAAATAAGCAAGCCTAGAATTACCTCATTAGAGATGCTTTTTACTAACACAAATGATTCAGGAATACAAATATTATTGTACAAATATAGGCTCTGGGCAATTTATAATTCATACCCATTTTTTGCCCACTTGCATTACGGAGACTGTGAGTAGTTTTATGATAATATCTTGAAGGTATTAGCCCTTCTTGTATACAGTTTAAATCAGCTCCGCTATCAATTAAAGCAGTAAAATCTTTTTTTATATTATAATCAATAAAAATAGTTATTTTGCAGTAGGTTTTATGAGCTGTAATACTACAAATTTCATTTTTTAGAAAATCAATTTGTTTTGATTTTGAAGAAATCATATTTTAATGATTTAGAATATAAGGTTGGGAAATGAAATGGTGCAAGTTTTCTTTTTTCAAAAGTACCAGTTATTCCGATTTCATCTCATCTGGTAATTGGATATATATGCCAGAAAAAAGGCAAGCCTAGAATTACCTCATTAGAGATATTTTTTACTAACACAAATGATTTTCAGGGAATACAAATATTATTGTACAAATATGGGCTCTGGGCAATTTATAATTCATACCCATTTTTGCCCACTTGCATTGAAAATTGTGAGTAGTTTTATGATAATATCTTGAAGGTATTAGCCCTTCTTGTAAACAGTTTAAATCAGCTCCTCTATCAATTAAAGCAGTAAAATCTTTTTTATATTATAATCAATAAAAATAATTTATTTTGCAATAGGTTTATGAGTTGTAATTAACTCAATTGTTCCCATTCTGCTGGAGAAATATTAGAAATCTCCTGAAAATTTTGAAAAGTATTTGAAGTAATTGGGAAAATTCTCAATTAAAACTTATTTTTAAAGTGCTTACGGACCTCCTGTGCTCCTTCGATTAAAGTGATCCTTTCATCAAGGATTGTATTATGCCTTTTAAGAGAGGTAATTTCCTTTTGAATTCTCAATTTCTTCTACCAGATCTTGGATTTTAGTAGAATTATTATTCCTTTGGGACCTTTCTTGGAGCTGTCTTATGACCTCGGTCATGGTACAACCTTTATTTGGAGAGGTAATTCCTTAGAAGTATTGGTATTACTTGCAGAGGCTTGGGTATTTTAACCTTATCAATAATCTAAGATCTTAAGTGGGATCATCAATCGCTTTGAGAATTTCCATCAGTTATCCTTGTCAAGACATTTATATTTAAATCTTTAATGCGGGAGTATAATTGGTAAAATTCATCCTTGTCCTTATCTTCACAAGGTTGTCCAATTTGACATGGTAAACATTCCACTTCTAACGAACTTGCACTAATTTTCATCATGAAGAACTCTTAAATCTTCACTTGTTGAGGATTCTTCAATATCTGAATGTTAAGTCCAGAATTCTCTGGTAGAGAGTTTAATAAAATTTTGCATAATGAATCCTTGTATTATCCTCTAGAGTCAAGACTCCTAATCTTATCCTTGACCTTGCATTCTTTTATAAGCCTATTCTTCAGCATTTGTGACATACATTGGATCTATTATTTTCTGAAATTCGATTCCTTATATTTCTGTTTTCCTTTTTCCTTTCTAAGAGTTTTTCCTTTCTTTCAGGCTTATAAGACCTCTTCTTATACTTTTTTTTTAATTTTCTCCTTCCCCTTTTATCTATGAGACTTCCTGGAGGTTAGGGCATTTCAATTGCGAATTGTTTGCAAAATTCCGCCAATTGTTATTTCGATAAGATAGTACCTTTTCACCTGTTGATTCATTTTTATCTCATTACATAAGGATAACCCTTCTTGGGTACATACACTTATTAATTTTCCATATGTGTAAGCTTCATAATTTATACTTACTCCATCTCCTCGGAGGGCTTTTCTAACCCTTTATGCAAATAAGGTGGGAAGCCCGTCTATAAATTTAGACTTCCAATGAGGGTTATTACACTCAGGGAGTTTCATTACCCTGGACAAGAATACATCCTTATACCATCTAAAGGATGTCAAGGTTTTCACACCTAAGGTTTGGAGCATAGTCTAATGGTCTCACTATTGTCGGACCACCTTCCAGAAAAATATTCTATAATAGTAAGGATTAAAGAATACACTATATTCGATTCTGTTGTATCTCCTTCACTCTTGACAGCATTCAAAATTGTCATTCTCTGGACTTCAGTGAGATAATCATCCCACCATCCTTTAAGTTTTTCAGTAAATCCTGCGATAATCATATTAGCAGTCTTACTTTCAGTATTACCATTTGTCTTACAGACAGTACTGAACATCAATATTCTATGCATCAGTGTGTAAATTTGCCTATCGGTATAACCATCAATATTCCATTCATATATCTCATTTCCACTGTAACTATTAGAGATATAAGTTTCCTATTCTTCCAATAGAACATCTTGAGGAGTTGGCGTAGGATAATAGTACATCCTTTGTACTGGCTTCCTAGCATACTTCTTTGAGATTTTATTAATCTCATCCTTTGAATATGTTCCATTTTATTAGTAAGTACCTTCTTCTGAGTTTCAAAGGTTGGAAATTTAATCCCTTAAACTTCTTTCCAATAGTCTCCAGGTCTGCCATATTTCCAAGCCTAAAGTCCTTTACCTCTGGAGGAGTTGGATACTAGGAGTAGCTTTAGGTATCACCTCGTTTCCTTCGGGTATCCTTCCCTTCTTGAATTTTGTATACAAATTATCAATTTTCTCATGCAAAGATAGAATATGTTCTCCTAAAATACTTACATAATTGTTTGTATAGTTATTGTCACGCCCCACCTTGGGGAGTATGGTAGCATCACAGTGCCCCTATTAGGACTGGGCTGTTAGACTATTGAGCCTAAGCACATTTGGTGCCTGGCTGGCTCTAACGCAGATTCATCGAATCAATGGGCTATATAACGGCTGTAAATACACAGCCTCCCGTATTGGGCCTATAGCCACCTGTCTTGTAACATCGGCTAACGAGAATCATATCAATATAAAGGGCCTATGCTGGCCGACAAGGCCGCCATGCTGACTAGTTATTTCTGAATCAAACAACAGATTCTAAACAGCTACGTGACCGACAAGGTCACCACTACTAACTGGATTGGGACCGACACAGCCAACATAAATAAATAAACATACGCACGGCCCCACACGACCGGTACAACTAACCACAGGGAGATATATACACAATCTGCAAGCCTCTAGGAATACTGATGAGATGGTCGGGACAGAGCCTCGACCTACCCGTACTGTATAACAAAAGAAAGGAAATAGACCTCACAGCTCAGGATGACGGGAGGCGATGACTTAATGGTAGCTAAGTCACGAGGGATCGACTCCTCGTCTACGAGTACCTGCAGGCAAGTAATGCAGCGCTCAAACGGGTATCAGTACCACTGGTACCGAGTATGCAAAGCAAACTGATCATAACTGAATATAAACAACATAACTAGAAACTACGGAGCTTGATGAAGATATTTGAAAGCTGTCCTAAATTGATAGAATGCGAAACAGGCTTTTCTGTTTTGAGAATAAGGCAGGAGCATACCTGTCGACATTGGCGATCTGCTGTGTATTAGCTAATAAATAACATATATATACATATATATAACAAGCAGGACCAATACTGCTTCATAAGCCGGAAGGTTCCAACCAACACACAATCTATATACCCTACCCGGGTCAAAACCATCCAAAAATAAATCACTCCACTCGTCTACTAACTACGAGCACCTCTATTAGCCCCCTTGGGTCTCCAGCTCAGGCTATGGCCTCATTAAATAACTGTGTCTGAGCTCGGAGGACTCCTGTACTGTAAACTGTAAACTGTAACTGTATGCATGTCGTATTACATTTCACACAGGCGCAAGCGCACAACAGGTAAAGCGTACTGTGCTGATCAGCCTGATATGGGAATGATCATCCCATCTTCGTCCTGCATGATGGCATGCCCTCCTTGGGTGACGTATCCCCTCCCTCACGGTGGGTCGACACAGTTACCAACCGTGGCGGCGGGGGCGCTCAAAGGGTTCCCTCACTTAACACAAACAGTCCCTCAACAATCAATAATCACATATAGCAAGCATGTTTGACTAAAAAATACTATCTGAATTCTGATTTCTCATTCTGAACTCTTTTCTATGTTATGCAGTTCTCATACTGAATTATACGTATACAGGATATCATCGGCTATCTGGCTATATTGTATACGAGATATTATCTGGCAGTCGACTATATTGTATAAGGATATTATCTGTGTTTACCCGTAAAATTCCCGACACATAGATGGCCTATTCTGTCTGTTGGTTAGCGTATTTGAAGGCCATACATTGCTAGAAAAGGCTTGGAAAAGTGGACTGGAAACTGTCGAACCATCGCGGAAAGGGCCGGTAGAGCCCTCCGCATTGGCAACGTGTCACGGTGGTGGGCCTCCGCGTTGGCTCTGTGACACACGTTGGCTGTATCAGGCCCAAGTATATAAAGCCTCAAGCTTGGTTGTTTCATTAAACATCAATAATTTCGAGCTCGCGGGAAACCAGAGCATACGAGGATATTTATAAATTATCGCTTGATTACGCCGTCAAACGTAGTCCAAATTCGTTAACCTCCAGTTGGTGTTTGCTTGGCAGGGAGCATTCCTGCGGATTTGGTTTCGCGAAATTCGGCAGAATCGTCGTGCTGCGGGCTAAAAGTAAGTGGAATTGCTCCAAATTAGTGTCTATGTGCTCCTAGCCTTAAAGTGAATATTTCTCCCTTATGGACTGCAAATGCAAGTTTTTGAACGTCTTTCGATAAGCAAAAGTTTGGGCTTTAAATACATCGAAAGTGGCATTTTCTTTTAGAATATATTGAAGTATTTAGTCCTAATTGACATATATGTAAATGCAGTTGGGAGAAATAGCTGGAGTACTGACCGAGCTTCGTTCGTTATTGGATAACGGGTTAAGGTGGCGAAATGATTTCTTCGGCAGAGTTAGTACTCTGTAGCCTAGCATAATACAGTAAACTCCGTAATAGAACTCCCGGAGTTGTATAATGAGTTTTGGCCGATTGGTAAACCTGTTTTGTGTGTTATATCGTAATTCAGTCCAAAAGTTAGTAAAGCAGCTAAATGGCGAGTTATCACTTCGAACTCAGTATAGCCCAGTATGTGTTCTACCTTAAACATGTTTTTAGAATAACATGACATATATTGAAATTAAAGGTTAGTAAAGTAAAATCAGACAGTTAGATAGTAACTTGGCTACAGTAAAGCCAAACAGACAGATGTGCTTGGCTACAGTACAGCCACACAGTCAGAAGTATCTTGGCTACAGATTAGCCATGTGATGGAATAAGATCTAAGTCAGTATAAAATAGTATGAGAATCGGTATAACACAAAAAGAATTCAGAATAAGAAATCCAGAATTCAGATAGTATTTTCAGTTGAAACATGCTTGCTATATATGTGCTTATTGATTGTTGAGACTTGATTGTGTCGTGAGGGCACCCTTTTAAGAGTCCTCGCCGCCCCTGGGTTGGTAACTGTGTCACCCACTGAGCGGGTGGGTTTACGTCCTCCAATCAGTGGCATGCCGTCCCCAGGTGGACGAAGATGGGATGAAACTTTCCCCATATCAGGCTGATCAGCATTACAGTACAGATTACCCTGTTGTGCGCATGCGCCCAGAGAACAGATTCAGATTCAGTTACAGTTACAGATACATTATAGAAGTCCTCCGGACTCAGACACGGATATTTATATTGGAGGTAATGGCCCGTGCCGGAGACCAGGGCCGGCAGAGGTGCTCGTAGTTAGCAGATGAGTGGAGTATTTATTTTTGTTGGTTTGACCCGGGTAGGAGTATATAGATTTTTGCTTGGTTGGCACCATCCGGCTTATGGGCGGTTGGTATTGGTTCTTGCTTTCTATGTATATGTATTTACATATTTATATGTTAGTTAATAGACAGCGGGCCGCCGCGTCGACAATTACGCTCATGCCCTATCACAGCCTGAAAAGTCTGATTCAGTTCATATCAGTCCTTACAGATTCAGTTATCTCCTGCTATTCAGAATTGCTAGTTATGTTATTTGTATTGATTTGTATTCGGTTGCTTTGCATACTCAGTACAGAGTGAATCTTTGATGCCCATTGGGGTGCTGCATTACTTGCTGCGGTACTCATAGACGAGAGGCGATCCCTCGTGATCCCAGCCAGCTATAGAGTCATCAGCTCCTGTCATCCGGATCCTGATATTCAGAGGTGTAGTTCTTTTTTTTTGTTATACAGTATGGGTAGGCAGGGCCTGTCGATCATTTTAAGGTACTCATAGAGGCTTGAGCCGGTCGTGTGAGCCGGTCGTGTGAGACCGTGCGCTTTGTGTAGTTGTTCAGTATTCTGTTTGTGTTGGCCGTGTGGGGCCATAGTTTGATAGTAGTGGTGACCTTGCTGGTCACGTGATATCTGTTAGTTTTTTTGTTGGTCACAGATGACTAGCCATGCTTAGTGGCCTTGTCGGCCCGCATAGGTCCCCCTATATGAATATGGTTCTGGTTAGCTGTCATTACTTATATTTACTGGTGGCTATAGGCCTAGTCGGCCCGGGCTGTGTTTACAGCCGTTATATAGCCCATTATTTCCAGAAATCTGAGATAGAGCTAGCCAGGCACCAGATGTGCTTAGGCTCACCAGATAGCAGTCCAGGTCCTACTAGGGCACCAGGCGCCAGTCATACCCCCCCAGGCGGGGCGTGACAAACTTGGTATCAGAGCAAGTCGTGTCCCGGGGGACTCACGCAAGCCGTGCTAAGTAGAATTTTGTCTATGGATGTGTTGTGCACCACATACTATAGGCAGGAGGCTGCAAGGCATGATAGTATGGTTACTCTTTCTTCTCATTCAGTCGTGCTATAGAGCGGTACAGTATAGCGGTTGAGTCCCTAAAAAAACTTACCATATTCTTTGGTTACGAATGCAAAAACGAGATCAGCAACACTATCACAGGCAGAAGATTGGACATAGTAACAGAAGAGGACACCAGCCAGTTAAAGGGGTAACTACAGCAGAAGGAGGAGGTATTAGATACCTCCCAATGTGATACCTTTATCGGTACCATTCCCAGCATATTTCTATAACTTCAGAGTAGGAAGTTAGAAGCATAAACACATACGAGTTGACTTATTTGTTATATATATATAGATTTGATTAAGGTTACAGACAATGCAGATTATCAGATAAGTGTGAGAAGAGAGGAAATTTTAGGATTCCCATATCAATCTTTTCAGATGTGGTACAGTTCCATGCTTCGTTTTGTTGCAATAGAAAAGTGCATTCCCTACCTCTTAATTTTGATTCAAGTACGATGAGAACAAGAATTGAGGTGAGGTTGCCCCGTCAAGAAGTAAGTAAAGATGGATTGATTGATTCCAGAAAGTGTTAGGACGCAAAAGAGCCTCCATGATTATGTAAGTTGTGTAGACCGCACCAGTAATAAGCCAGAAGAGCAGGTAAGACTGCTAGCTTACTCCGAAGCGAGTGTAAGAGACCTTATGGGTGATGAACGCCTAGTAATAGTCAAGTTCAAGTCAGAAAAAGGCCAAATTACGCCATATCGCTAACAACTGACAAATATACCTGCAAGATAGTTATGGTTTCGGTTGTGATGCCGAAATATAGGGAGGAGTCTTGCGAATCAGTTGGGTCTGACTGCAAGTCAGAAGAGGTATCAGCTGAGACTTGACCATTAATCTTGTTAACAATGAAAAGCAGGTACCTTGAACTGAGTTCAGCTTAAGCAAGATAAGGAAGAAGCGGGAATACAGTTTTGTGGGAAAATTAGAATCACCCCCAAATTGATAGAATATCGTGTGTTAGGAACTAAGCCTCAAACTGATAGTTAAGAGACAGTAATATTGCGGTTCCAGAGTGCTGCGGTGTGTCCGCTGTGAAGTTAAGAAACTACCGTCTGAGAGACTCTAATCTAGTGTGGCCTAGAGATAAGGCCAGTAGACAGTCGTGGGCTCTCAATATAACCCCAAGTAGGGCCACAAGGTTCAGATATTGACCCATGTTATAAGAATTTGGAGAAATTTCAATAGCCGGCCATAATCAAGCGCATATGTTGTTGCTTCCAGAATGGGATGAAAATCCGACGAAATGATAAGAGAGGACAGGAGATATCATTCAGGCCGTAGAAGCGGTATATCATGTACAGTAAAATTCAGCAAAGCATGCCCAGAGATTACGTATCACTACAGAATTCAGTATGCATTATGCGTAGTTATTGATATATGTATGTACAAATATGAGATATGTTGTGACAGCTACCAATAGGGGTTACAATCACACAGATTCTGGTTAGCTTCTGAGGAGTCATATATACAGACTGCACTACAGGACCCTCGCCCGAAAAAAAGAGAAGAGAAGGGGCGGGTTAAGTGTGATTTACGTATGAAGCCATAAAAACTGTCTTAGTTTTGGTTATTAAGTTAACTTGAGACTTATATGTTTGATGTCGGATCTAGGCTTTAGAAACATAAGAGTTAGTAACTTGAATCAGGTGGTTAGATGATCAGGGCTTAGTTAGGCGGTCTAACGACCAGCTGGCGCCAGTATTAGCAGGAAGCATCCCTAAAGATCAAATGCATTATCGCATGTGCCAGGGCGAGAATTAAAGACTGAATAGGCATACTTCAGAGGTTAGCAATACCAAAATTGTTTTCCACTATGTTAAGTAGTCGTACATCATCTTCACAGCCTTGGGTGAGTTGGCCTTAGTCAACCTAGCAGTTACTTATGTGGAACACCCGCAAGTTAATGACCATCCCGGTCGAGGTAAACCATAGGTACCCCTGAGAGGTCCACATTAGTAGTCAGTGACAGACTAAGTACTTCAGCTGGTTCTCATCAGATACTAAAATATAGAGCCTAACAGAAGACCAGTCTTTAAAGAATTGCTCATAAGATCGAGAATTTCCCAGAGCGATAATATAAATCCAAGTGTATACGCACAAGGCGTAAGAAATTGATAGTACTCTGCTAGCACAGTGTTTACTAAGACAAAGAGATCAGTAGACTCCCCGTGAAGATCTAGAGATTGATCACCTGAGAGTAAGTCCGATTAAGCCCGGCACACGGTTGTTCAAAGTAGAATAACAAGCGGTTAGATGCCCACAACTCCCGCGATTATGCATGAGCTACAAATGCTCAGTAGAATATTTAGGGCATTGTTAGACTACTGCCACAGTTGGGTCATTCAGCAGCTATTCAGTTACTCCAGGTTATGCAGCCCAGATTATTATAGATCGCAGTCATTATCGGATCCTCGATCGAATAAAGGCACAAGGTGCGCGGAGACGACGTTTAGGTTTATCCCAACAACAAGTAGTCTTGCTTTATGCAGCCAGAAGGCCAGATAAGCTCTAGCTATACTAGTAGATTACCTGTCGGTTTCTCCGACATGATAAGCCAGTATGATTGTCAGTTGTATACCAAGTTCTCTAAATATGACTATTTTATCAATCAAGAAGAACAATATAGTAACAAAAGCCCTTAGCCATAAATATATAGGGAGTTTGGCGTACCGCGTAGCCGAACGGTAGAATTATCAAAAAGAGATACACCAATTAGTCAATTTAGCTGTTCGTGTAACAGAAATGAAGAGTTAACAGGCGGTAATTCAGGACACCGCCGTGTCGTCATTAGTTGTGAGTAAAAGGACGACAATATGAGGACCTTTGGCCCAGGTCAACAGGACAGAATCAGCAGGAGAAGCGCCAGATTTCCAGATAACTGAGATGAAGTGCTGCGATGTAAAGGCACTTCTGTGTTCCAGATATTTCCAGGGCTCCGCCAGTAGATTTATGAATAAAGTACATTCGCCCGCTATTCTCTTCACCCCGGCGCGACGAAAATGTACCATGATATCAAAGAGAACTACTGGTGGCCAGGTATGAAAAGAGAATTAGCCGAATTGGTAGCCCAGTGTCCTAACTGCCAACAGGTAAAGTGGAGACACCGGAAACCGGGCGGGTTAACTCGGGAGACATAGCTGTGCCTCTGGAAATGGGAAGCAGTGAATATGGATTTTGTATGAGATTGCATGCCAGACATAGACGATTCTATATGGGTGATAGTTGACAGGCTGGCAAAATCAGCTCATTTCCTGCCGGTAAAAGCTACTTTTCGTAGAGGATTATGCCAAATTGTATATCGAGAAATAGTTAGATTACGCGAAGTACCAGTATCAGTATCTCTGCAGAGGAGCACAGTTTATAGCTAGATTTTGGCAGTCGTTTCAGAGAGGTCTGGGAACACAGATTAATTTGAGCACAGCTTTCCACCCTCAGATAGATGGACAGGCTGAACGCACTATTCAGACGCTCGAGGATATTCCACGGGTGTGTGTGCTAGATTTTGGAGGCTAGCTGGGACAAGCATTTGTCGTTAATCGGGATTTGCTTATAATAATGGCTATCACTCGGCTATCCGGATGGCGCCCTTTGAAGCTATATGGGCAAAAATGCAGATCGTCGGTTGGCTGGTTTAGTAGGAGAATCAGCGTTGATTGGGCCAGACATTTATTCAGCAGTCAGAGGAGAAGGTAAAGCATATCAGAGATGCCTACTGACTGCTCGGGCACCGATCGTATGCGTGTGCGGCGCGAGGACACGGAATTTTGATGTAAATGACTGGGTAATTCTGAAAGTATCTCCGATGAAAGGGGTGATGAGATTCGACAAGAAGGTAAGCTCAGTCGAGATTTATTGAGTCGTATCAGATTTGTCGAAGGATAGACCAAGTGGCATATGAGTTGAACTTACCTCCAGAATTAGAATCCGTTCATCCGGTCTTTCGTAGTAATGCTGAGGAATGCATAGGAGACCCATCCAGACCAGTCCTAGTCTAGGATATCCAGGTTACGGAAGAACTGGCCTATGAAGAGGTTCTAGTAGCTATCTTGGACAGACAAATTTGTAGATTGAGAACCAAAGATATTGCATACATCAGAAATCTTGTAGCGTAATAGGAACGAGAGGAGGTGACTTGGGAGGCAGAGGAAGATATGAAAACCAGATATCCTCACTTGTTCCAAGCCTAGTCAGGCGATAGGTATGTTAGTATTGTGTGGAGTACCTGTATTGGACTTTTCTGCATTTCAGGTTTTTGGGATAGTCCTTATTATAGGGAAACTACGCAGAAATTTTTCTAGAATTAAGTTGAGTAAGTTGAGAAGTCCTATGAATGAAGTGTTCATTCGAGGACGAATGTTCTAAGGGGAGAATGTACACCCCGTAAAATTTCCATTTACATAGATGGCCTATTCGCGTGTTGGTTAAGCGTATTTAGAAGGCCATACATGCTAGAAAAGGCCCGGGAAAAGACTGGACTGGAAACCTGTCGAACCATCGCGGAAGGAGCCGGGCAGAGCCCCTCCGCGATGGCAACGTGTCACGGTGGGCGCCTCCGCGTTGGCTCCGTGTTACGTTATTTTTGTCCAGGCAAGTATATAAAGCCACCAACCCGATTGTTTCATTAAACATCAATAATTTCCAGAAAGCTCATGAGGAAACAGAGCATAGGAGGGATGTTATAAATTATCGCTCGATTACGCCGTCAAACATAGTACAGAATTCAAATTAACCTCAGATACCGATGTATTTAGCAGAAGGAGCATTCCCTGCAATTTGAACCGAAATTCGGCCGGCAAATCATCATGCTACCGGGCTAAGGTAAGTGGAATTGCTCCAAATTAGTGTCTATGTGCTCC
This sequence comes from Datura stramonium, assembly GCA_018107945.1. NCBI lineage: Eukaryota > Viridiplantae > Streptophyta > Magnoliopsida > Solanales > Solanaceae > Datura > Datura stramonium. The sequence continues at coordinate 113,709 of JACEIK010001510.1, read as the reverse complement.
TAGCAAAGTGAATAACACACCCTTCTGAACTTTCAAGAAATAGCAAGTTTTGAACGTCTTTCCAATAAGTCCAAGTTTGGGCTATAAATATATACAGTAGCGTTTCTTTCAGAATATTGGTGTATTTAGTCCTATTTGACATATATATAAATGCAGTTGATAGAAATAGCTGGAGTACTGACCGAGCTTCGTCCGTTAGCCGGATAACCCGAGGTTAAGGTATGTAAAGCCAGTTCCTTCGGCAAGTTACTAACTCTAGCCTAGCATAATACAGTAAACTTCTGTAATAGAACTCCCGGAGTTGTATAATGAGAGTTTTGACGATTAAGTAAACCTGTTTTGTGTCGTTATATCGTATTCAGTCCAAAAGTTAGTAAAGCAGCGTCAAATGGCGAGTTATCACTTCAGACTCAGTATAGCCCAGTATGTGTTCTAGCAAGCATGTTTTTAGAATAACATGACATATATTCAGAATAAAGGTTAGTAAGTAAAAATCGGACGAGTCGGATAGTAACTTGGCTACGGTAAGCCAAACAGACAGATGATAACTTGGCTACAATTGCAGCCACACAGTCAGATAGTATCTTGGCTACAGATTAGCCATGCAGTCAGATAAAAGATCCCAGAATCAGTATAAAATAGTATGAGAATTAGTATAACACGGAAAGAATTCGGAATAAGAAATCGAGAATTCAGATAGTATTTTCAGTTTAAACATGCTTGCTATATATGTGATTATTGATTATTGAGACTTGATTGTGTCGTGAGGGCACCCTTTGAGCGTCTTGCCGCCCCTAAGGTTGCTAACTGTGTCTCCCACTGAGCGGGTGGGTTTCACGTCACTCCAAGGAATGGCATGCCGTCCCGAGATTGGACGAAGATGGGATGAAGCTTTCCCCATATCAGGCTGATCAGCATTACAGTACAGATTACCCTGTTGTGCGCATACGCCCAGAACAGATCCAGATTCAGTTACAGTTACAGATACATTATAGATCCTCCGGACTCAGACACGATTATTTATATTGGAGGCAATGGCCCGAGCCGGAGACGAGGGCCGGCACAGAGGTGCTCGTAGTTAGCGGTCAGGTGGAGTGATTTAATTTTTGTTGGTTTTTGACCCGGGTAGGGGTATATAGATTTTTGCTTGGATTTGGCACCATCCGGCTTATGGGGTTGGTATTGGTTTCTAGCTTGCTATGTATATGTATTTACATGTTATATATTAGTTAATAGCCAGCGGGCCGCCGCGTGCGACAGATGCGCTCCTGCCCTATCACAGCACGAAAAGTCTCGATTCAGTTCATATCAGTCCTTACAGATTCAGTTATCTCCTGCTATTCCAGAATTGCTGAATGCTGTTTATATTCAGGTGTTTTCAGTTGCTTTGCATACTCGGTACCGGTGGTGCGTGCCCGTGACCTTTGTACTTGCCTGCGGTACTCATAGACGGAGACGATCCCTCGTGATCCCAGCCAGCTATAGAGTCATCAGCTCCTCATCCGGATCCTGATATTCAGAGGTGTAGTTCTTTTTTTGTTATACAGTATGGGTTAGGTCGGAATTACTGTCGATCATTTTGTCGATACTTATAGAGGCTTGGGGTGTATAGATATCTCCTGGTCAGTTGAGCGGTCATTGTGAGACCGTGCGCTTTGTGTAGTTGTTCCAGTATTCTGTTTGTATTTGGCCGTGTGGGGCCATAGTTTGATAGTATTAGTGACCTTGCCGGTCACGTAGATATGCGATAGTTTTTTTTTGTTGGAGTCACGAGATATTTAATGTGCATGGTGGCCTTGTCGTACGCATAGGTCCCCGTTATAAGTATGTTTCTATTAGCTGTCATTACATTTACAGGTGGCTATAGGCCCAGTCGGCCGGAGGCTGTGTTTACAACCGTTATATAGCCCCATTATTTCCAGAAATCATGAGATAGAGCGCGAGGGCACCAGATGTGCTTAGGCTCACCGAATGGAGTCCAGGTCCTACTAGGGCACCGGGGCCAGTCATACTCCCCAAGGCGGGGCGTGATAATCTGACTATCTGATATTGCTTTACTAACTTTTATTCTGAACATATCTCATAATATTATAAACATTATAACTAAATTCCAAAACACGCTTGCTAAACCCATACTGGACTCAATTCTGACTTCCTAAATTCTTTCTTCTATATAACCTTTATCTACTGTCTTTGGATTACTAACTTCTTTGAGAATTAACATACCTTCGCCAGATTTTCACGACTAACGGACGAAGGCTCGGTCAGTACTTCTGCTATGTCTCCCAACTGCATTCATATATATATCAATTAGAACTAAATACACTAATATTCAATGAAAACATCCTTTCGATATATATATATATAGCCCAAACTTTAGTTTATCAACGGTGGCTTCGCTATTTCTGCGAAAGTCAGAAGGAGAAATACTCACTTTAGGGCTAGGAGTATATTAACACTAATTTGGAGTAATTCCACTTACCTTAGCTCAGTAGCACGACGGTTCGCCGGCCGGGTTCATGAAACTAAATCCATAGGAATGCTCGCTTGCTGCTAAATACCTCATTACTGAATTAATTCAAGATTTGGACGTGTTTGAAGGCGTAAACGGAAGAAATTTCATCAAATTACTTCGCACCCTCTGTTTCTCTCGTGGTTACAGAGAAATTATGAAATGATAGTGAAATAAACCGAAGTGGGAGGCTTTTATTCTTGGGACTTATAAGTCTCATTCATGGAATGCGATTTATAAGTCGTATTCCTGGAATGCGATTTATAAGTCGCATTCGTCGAATGCGACGCGCCGACTTGGCGCTTGTCAGTCTTTCTCGGGCCTTTTCCTAGCATGCTATGGCATTCAAAAACTCTTAGCAAACATGCGAATAGGCCATCTACCCAGATCGAGAATCTACGGGGGTGTAACATTCTTGCCCCCTTAAGAACATTCGTCCTCGAATGTAAACGTCTATCTATAGAAATTCCCAGCTTGCTCAACTTATTTCTAGAAAAATTTTGGCAGGTTTCCCTGTAATATGGACTATCTCAAAAACCTAAAATGCAGAAAAGTTCAATACAGGCACTCTACACAATGCTGTAGCATTCATCTGCGCCAAAAGGCTGAGTCGATTTTCTCATTTATCCATATACGATAAGGCACTGTGAAATAACAATACTAACCCGGCACGGCCCGGACTGGGCCAGAGCAAAGTGAGGATGTCTGGTTTTCATCATCTTCCTCTGCTTCCCAGGTCATCTGCAACTACCGGTTCTATTACGCCATAATACCTTGACAGTAGCTCTTTGGTTCTCCAATCTGAATCTGTCTGTCTAAGACGCTACTGGAACCTCTTCGCCAAACCAGCTCTTTGTAACCTGGAATATCAGATGAACTGCTCTGGATCGTCTCCGGCACTTTCTTAGCATAGATACGTGAAAAGCTGGATGGACAGTTATTATGGAGTAAGTTGGTTCAACTCATATGCCACTTATTTCTTCGATGAATTTGAAGAGCCCAACGAACCTCGGACTGAGCTTACCGCTTCTTTACCGAATCTCATCACGACTTTCATCGGAGATGCTGCTGCAATCGTGCATCAATTCGGGTCTCTGCGCCACGCATCAACATGCGATTTATGTAGCGACTCTGTGCAGTCGTGGCGTTACCTGCTGACTGTGCTTTCTCCTCTGATGTTGAATAATATCTGGCTAAATCAGTGCTGACTCTCCCACTTCAAACCAGCCAGCTGGCGATCATTTCACCCATACAATGCCTCAAGGGTGTCATCTGAATAGGCAGTGATATATTATAAGCAAACTCAATGCGGCAAATGCTCATGCCAGCTACCTCCAAATCTAGCACCCTCCCATACTTGCTATCCTCGAGAGCGTCTGAATAGTGCGTTCAGCCCTGTCCATTGTCTGAGGTGGGATGTTGTGCTCAAATTAATCTGCGTTCCCAGACACTCATCAACTGCAAAATCTGGCAGAATTGTACTCCTCTATCAAAAGATAATAGATGCTAGAACACCATGTAATCTAACTGTTTCTCCTGATATACAATTCGGCATAATCTTCGGCAGAAAGTAGCTTTCACTGGCAGGAAATGGATGTTTCGTTAGTCTGTCAGCTATTACCCAAATGGAATCATGTCTATATGCAGTGCGAGCTGTCTGGCTGCAAAGTCTGTATTCCCTTTGCTTCCCATTTCAGAGAACACAGCCCCTGTCTGAGTTAACTGCCTGGTTTCTGGTGTTCGCTTTACTGTTGGCAATTAGAACATTGGGCTACAGAGTCAGCTATTTCTCTTTTCATGCATCAGCCACCAGTAGATTTCCTTGATATCATGGTACATTTAAATCGCTGCTGGAAACCAGAGAATAGCGCTGTATATACCTCATTCATAATCACGCTGGCGGAAACACGAAATATTTGGAACATAGGCGGCCGCCACATCGCAGCACTTCATCTTCAGTGCTCCGAAAATCCTGGCACTCTTGCTGAATTCCTGTCCTTAAGCTAGACCGGGCCAGGATCCTCATGTGCAGAATTCTTTACCTCCACAACAATGGCGACACAATAGTGTTCTGAATTGCCGCTCTGTTAATCTCTGAGCTCTGTTGCATGAGCGGCTAAACTGGCTGAATTGGTGTATTTCGGCATTCCCGCTGTTCGGCTGCAAGTATGCCAAACTCCCCAGCAGGCTATGGCTAAGGGCGACTGTTTTTGCATTGGCACTGCGGTTGATCTGAGTATTGTTTGAAAGTGGCTTGGCATATAATTGGCAGTCATCACGCTTATTATGCTGGAGAAACAGACAGGTAATCTGCCGGTATAGCTAGGCTTATCTGGCACCTTCTGAACTGTAAAACTTTACTTTGTTTTGGGGCCTTGAGTAACTGTCTGCACCATGTGCCCGGATGTCGAGAGGATCACGATAATGATCATGATTTCTAATAATTTGGCTGAATAACTATAAATAAATAGCTGGGTTGAATGAGCCCCCACATGCTGCAACAGTCTAGCGATGCTCTAAATGTCCTACTTGAACATCTATGACTCATGCATAACTGTGGATTTAGGCAGCTAATGTTTTTGTTCTCTAATCGAACAATTGTAGAGTTGTGCTTGATGGAAACTTACTCTCAGAGCGTCTATTCTGAATCTTCATAGAGCCCTACCGATCTCCTTGCCTTAGTAAGAGCACTGTGCTAGCAGAAGTACTACCAATTTCTTACGCCTTGTGCGTATCCCTTAGATTGCTACTGTTCTGGGAATTCTCCGATCTTATAGTATATGTAAAAGACAGATGACATACAATGGGAGCTCTGTGTCTAAATATCTTACGAGAACCAGTGATGCTAGTCTGTCACTGACTACTGATGTGGACCCTTTCTCGGAAACGCCACGGGGTGATCTAGCTGGGGCGGCTGGCTGACTTGCAGGGTGTTCCATAATGCTGCTGGGTTGACTAAAGACCATTTCTTCCTACAGGGTGCAGGCTGTGTGCGACCGCCAACATGTGAAAAATTCTGTGTGCTGGCCTCTGAAATATGCCTGACCGTCTCTAATTCTGGTTTCTGCCCTGTCTGTTCAATGTCACGATCACCCAGGGATGCTTCCTGGCTACAGGCGCTGTCGTTAGACCGTCTATGTGCCCTTATCATCTAACCACACGATTCAGGCTACTAACTCTTGTAAACTCTGAACTCTAGATCTGGCAGCAAGCAAGTCCATTAACTCAATAAACTGAAAGCTGAGAGGAAGTTCCTGTGGCCTCATACGTGAATCACACCAACCTACCCCCTTTTGGTGAGGAGTCTGCATTACGCTCTGTATATACTTCTAGCAACTAGCAGAATCTGTGTGATGTAACCTATTGTAGGCGCTCACAGCTATATGTATTATCTATACATATATATATATATCAATAACTGCATTGTATACTAATTCTGTAGTGACCATAATCATCTTTACTGAGTATCTACTGCACATGATATACCAATTCTGATCTAATGATATCTCTTGTCCTCTCTTATCATTTCATTGGATTTTCATCCCATTCTGGAAACAGCAGCATATGCGCTTTACCCAGTATGTTATGCTGTTGAGGAATTTCGTCACTCTTACAATGTGTCAACATCAGGCTCTTGTGGCACACCAGCATTATATTGAGCCCGACTGTCTACTGACCTTATATCGAGCCGCGCTAGATGAAGTCGCCTCGGCAGTTTCTTAACTTCTTTAACCAAACGGACGTACCTGTATTCTAAGCTGATCTCTATCTCTTAATTTGTCAGTCGGGCTTAGTCATGTACACGATATTCTATCAAAGTGATTCTATTCCCCTCCAAAATGCAGCCATTCTACTTCTTCCCCTTGTCTTGCTTAAGCTGGCTCTGGAGTTCAGAGTACCTGTGTTAATAAGGGTTACTGGTCAAATCTCAGCTTGTAAACTCTTCCTGGCTTATAGTCAAAACCCTCATTCACATGACCTTCTATCTTTTCGTATCGCGGCCGAAAATCATAACTATTGTCTTGCAGAGTATATCTTGCTCTTGTTAGCGTGTTATAACGGACTTGGCCTTTCTGACTCAAATGACTATTGCTAGAATCCATTACTGACGGATCTCCTACGCCCCTTTAAATAAACTAATAGTCTTACTTGATCTTACGACTTATTATCGTGAGGGTCTACGCCTTTTGCATGTCATAAGGATCCTTACTTTCCTAACACTTTCTGGAATCCTAAATCCCATCTTCACTTACTGCTACAAAACGAAGACATGGAACTGTACCACATCTGAAGAGATAGTGAAATCTACATTTCCCCCTCTTTCTCACACTTATCTGATAGTCTAAATTGTCTATTATCTTAATCCAGATCTTATATATCTAACAAATAAACTCGTATGTATATGCTCTAACTCTATTCTGAGATTATAGAATGTACAGAGATGGTACCGATAAGATATCACGATGAAGATCCACTATTTTCTCCTCTGGCTATTGTAGTACCTTATGCTTGTGGTTGGTGCCCTCTCCTATTGCTATATCTGATCTTCTGCCTGGAATAAGATATCGCTGGTCAGCTTTTTTTTATCTGTATTCAAGAATATGGTAAGTTTTAAGAACTCGACCCTATACTGTACTGTTTTATGGCACGACTGCATATGAAGAAAAAGTAACCATCCTATTATGCCTTGCAGCCTCCTGCCTATAGTATGTGGTGCACAATACATCCATATACAAGACTCTACTTAGCACGGCTTGCAGACTCCCTGGGGCTGACCTGCTCTGATACCAAGTTTGTCACACCCCACCTTGGGGTATTACTGAGCACACAGTGCCCTAATGAGACACAGGCTGCTAGACTCCGAGCCTAAGCACATCTGGTGCCTGGCTGGCTCTAACTCAGATTCATGGAATCAACGGGCTATATAACGTTTGTAAATACAGCCTCCAGCCGACTGGGCCTATAGCCACCTGTACTGTAAACTCAGCAACCAGAATCATATTAATATAAGAGGCCTATGCGGAACGACAAGGCCATATCTTGACTAGTTATTTCTAAATCAAACAACATATGCTAAACAGCTACGTGACCGACAAGGTCACCACTACTAACTGGATTGGGCCTCACACGGACAACATAAATAACTAAACATACGCACGGCCCCACACGGCCAACTGCAACTAACCACGAGGGAGATATATACACAATCTGCAAGCCTCTAGGAATACGTGAGATGGTGGGACGGGCCCCAGCCTACCCGTACTGTATAACAAAAGAAAGGAAATAGACCTCTAGTTGTCTAGCTCCGGATGACAGGAGCTGATGACTCAATGAGCTAGCTGGAATCACGAGGGATCGGCTCCTCGTCTGTGAGTACGTGCAGGCAAATGCAGCGCCCCAAATGGGCATCGGTACCCTTTGGTTACTGAGTATGCAAAATGGCTGACATAACTGAATATAAACAACATAACTAGAAACTCTGAACAGTAGAAGATATCTGAAACTGTCTGGGGCCCGATAGAATCTGAAGGCAGAGGCTTTTCTGTTTTGAGAATAAGGCAGGAGCATACCTGTCGACGTGGCGATCTGCTGTCTATTAGCTAATAAATAACATATATATGCATATATATAACCCAAGCAAGAACCAATACCGGCCCCCATAAGCGGAAGGTGCCAACCAACAAATAATCTATATACCCCTACCCCGGGTCAAAACCGTAAAAATAAAATGCACTCCACTCGTCTACTATTACAGGCACCTCGGGCTATGGCCTCTAATATAAATAACTGTGTCTGAGCCCGGAGGACTCCTGTACTGTAAATTGTAAACTATAACTATATCGTATCTGTAATCTGTTCCTAGGCGAAAGCTGCACAATAGGAGTAAACTGTACTGTTATGCTGATTAGCCTGATATAGGGAATGCTCCATCCAGCCTTCGTCCTACTGCGGATGGCAAACCACTCCTTGAGTGATATATCCCCACCCTCACGGTGGGTCGACACGATTACCAACCCCGGGGGCAGCGGGGACGCTCAAAGGTTTCCTCATAACACAAACAAGTCTCAACAATTAATAATCACATACTTAAGCAAGTTTGAACTGAAAATACTATCTGTATCCTGATTTCTCATTCTGAACTCTTTTCTGAGTTATCTTGGTCTCATACTGAATTATCTCTTTTGTATACAGGATATCATCTAGCGTACGCTATACGTATCGAGATATTATACATTTATGCATTATACGTATCTGGGATATTATCTGACTATCTGATATTGCTTTACTAACTTTTATTCTGAACATATCTCATAATATTATAAACATGCTTGTTCAAAAACACGCTTGCTAAACTCATGACTCAATTCTTGACTTCTAAATTCTTTCTTCTATATATATCTCTTGTACTGGATTACTAACTTGCCGAGAGTGAAAGCACTGCATACCTTCCGGCAGTTTTTCGACTAACGGGCAAAGCCTAGAGTCAGTCACTTCTGCTATTTCTCCCAACTGCATTCATATATATATCACATTAGAACCGATACACTATTATTCTGGCAGAAAACATCACTTTCGATATATATAGCCCAAACTTTAGCTTATCGAAAAACGGTCGAAAAGCTTCTTCTTTACTCAAAAGTCGAAGGGAGAAATACTCACTTTAATGTTAGGAGTATATTAACACTAATTTAGAGCAATTCCACTTACCTTAGCTCGGTAGCAGAACGGTTCGCTGGCCGAATTTCACAAAACTAAATCCGCAGGAATGCTCCTTGCTGCTAAATCTACCTCGGTATACGAGATTAATTTGAGTTTGGACCGTGTTTGACGGTGTAAGCGGAAGAATTTCATCAAATTACTTCGTACCCTCTGTTTCTCTCGTGGTTACTGGAAATTATGAAATGATAGTGAAATAAGCCGAAGTGGGAGGCTTTTTATTCTTAGGACTTATACGTCATTCCTAGAATACGACATAAGTCACAATCGTCGAATGCGACACGCCGACTTAGCGCTTGTCCGACCTTTCCCGAGCTTTTCCTAGCATGTATGGCATCAAAAACTCTTAACGAACATGCGAGTAGGCCATCTGAATTCGAATTTACAGTGTACGGTTATTCTGCCTAATCAATGTTTGAATATGTTTAGCATTGATTAAGAAGTATCATTATCCATCTTATCCATAAAAAGCTGTAAAATGAATAGTTTTATCACCTTTTTCAATTTGAAAAGATTGTTGCGGAGGTAAAATTGATTTGGTGATTGTATTATTTGAGAGCTTATAATCATGCTCTAACATTATGATATAATCATAAATATATTTAGTCATAAGCCATGGGACAAAAGCCATTACTTTGTTTGCTCTTGAAAGATCATTATAAAAATCTTCCTGGAAAAACTTTTGTTGGTCTTTATTAAAATTCTTAAAAAACCAATTTTGAAAGGGTTCCCATTTGGGTTGAAAAAACTCTTTTTGGATCTTTTTCCTTATTGGAGATCCTGGTGAGAAATCAAGTTTATTTTGTAGATCCATATAAACCAGTTAAAAAGTTCATTTCAGAAAGAGTAGTCTCCATATCAAGAGTCACAATATGATTTTCAATTTTAATGTTATCAACATGATCATCTTTCACTTGGGAGTCAGATGCGTCTGATCTAGTAATATCTTCTTCTCTGAGTTGAGAAGTTGATGCTCTAGATGGTAGATCTACAATATAATCAGCAGGAGAGATATAAGAAGAGTTAGATCTAGGCATATAGGAATTAGATCTAAGCATTCTGGAAGATAATCCAATATCATCAGCATAATTCATTAGCAAATTATCATTAAAAAGCGGATTTTGCCGGTTCCATCGAAGTCTGTTCAATTTCAGAAATATCTGAAGAAATATTATTTCTAGAGGCTGCTTCTTCAATCACCTATTCTTTTGAAAATCAATTTCATCCCATTTTATAGGTCTTATGGTTATAACCTTTGACTCACTAAAATTGGTTTCAATCAAAATAGTCTCATTTTTTAAATCCATGATTTTGCACATAGGATTCAAAGTATATAATGGTTTATAATAAATTCGATAACAGATAAATATAACCTCTGTACCAGGAATATAATCATAACCATGTAATTTAATGATTAATATTAAGGGATTTAAAGAATTTTCATCATTTAAAGAAACTTGCAAATTAGGATAAGCATTAAAATAAACAGGGCCATAGGCCAAACTGGTTTGAACTGTCCCTATAAGGGACTTCTTCTAATTTGGTTTCTACCATCTCGTAGAGCTGCCATGAAGCTCTCTGGTAAGCCTCTCACAGTAAGTGGCTTGAATACCTTGTACCAAGTAAATATGCATAAATCTATAATTTTTCCCTATAAGGGGGCTAAATCACTTTCATTTAGTAAACAAGGTTCCATGACCAGAATCAACAGTAATAGTTTCTTCTGTTGTTTTAACAATTTTCTTAAAACCAAGTTTTTCAAAAGTTCCCATATGATATATCAGTTTTGTTGTATTTTTGGAATAGTCCATTTATTAAGAAGATCAAGAATTTTGGGGCATATCATTAAATCTTTTCTACTGTTTTTAACAGTAGAATGTTTTCTAACAATATTCATCATATAAAAAGTGTTTGACTAACCTCACCTATAACTACTGATTAACATGGCTCGACCATAATTTCCAAGAGGATCGCTTCGATGAAATCATGAAACTTTACAGTCTTGGAAGTCAGTTTACAGATTACGTAGCTCAAGCCATTAAAACCTAACATCATCCCATAATGCCTAAAAACGCCTTCCACACGGGCTTACAGGGACTACCGTCCAAAAGGACATACTTTATTAAAGTCGGAGCTACAATAACTCTACCTCGGCCGGATAAACCCGTCATCAGAAACTTCTGATCTTGGAGGTCAATTACGAATTACCGTAGCTTAGGACATGAAAAAACCTAACATCATCCCATAATACCCTGCTGCGCCTTGACTAACACGGGCTTACGGGGACTACGTCCAAAGGACGGGCTTTATTATAGTTGGAGCCTGGTGACTCTACCTCGGACTCGACCTTGGAATCATCGGAATAAAACTTTCTCAATTAAGAAATCATCACCATGTTACAGAAGTCTAGTGTGTTATTAGTCTAGCTCTGTGAGATGTTTATCCTTTCATTTAGGCTAATAAAATATTAAAGAACAGTTTTAAAATATTATTAAGAGGAAGAAAAGAAGAATACCTTGATTTGGAGACTTCTAATAATAACCTCAAAGGTAGAAAGAAACCACAATCTTTATTTAGTAGGTGAAAATATAAAAGAAAGGAAATGAGGATGGAGTGGCTAAAGTCTGCCCTCTAACTACAAGAAGTGACCCTTTTATAAAAAGGATCGAAGAAAAATTCTAACTTACATGACGTAAGTGCTTACATCATGTTAAATTATTTGACTGACATTGGGTCCCTTTACTTTATAAAAGTTTACAATTATTGAGAAGCATTTAACTTTATAAAAGCTAAATTGTCGTTTTTCTAGTTCTTCACGCCCTCCTTGCTTTTGGATGCGACAAGAAGATTCTTCACTTGATTACGAAATTGTTGAAAAAAATATTTCTAGATCCATTTCTTCTGTGCTAGTAACACTCAAGACTCCCCTACTAGACAGTTGTCTTCTTCTTCATTGGAAGTGGTCATGGACATGTTGTCTGAGAATCTATTCCCAAATGTTTTACTAGATCTTTCTTAACTTCTTCCATGTATGAAGTAAGTTCTGGTGGAGATTGCTCCCTTCTTCTTGCAATTTCTAGATATTTATTTAATGGGACTAATCTCATCTTTTTCAGTATAACCTCTGCCTGTCTTTTACTAGCTTCAATGGATACATTAGTGGAGTCTATTATCTCTCTTCATGAAGTTTCTCTTCCACATCTTTGTGGAGTAATTTACTCCAAAATTTTGTGTAAAATTTTCTTGCAGGCAAGGAATCCTTCCTCACTATTTGAGCTTCTATCGTCCATTTCATTATCCATGGGATAGAGAATTCTATAAAGAAGTACATCAAAGATATTCCTTTAAAATATATATTTTCCTGTTGCAATTGTGCTATTTTGGGTGAAACATCCACCCACTCAGAATATAATTTTTATAGTCTTCGAAGAATATTCAAAGTTGGACCATACAAAGTCCACCATTTACAAAATCAATTTGGTATGTTGTTTAAAAGATATTCGACATATCTTAATAAACCATGAATATTTTCTATTAGCATTTCATATAATAAAGCTTTACTAAAGCTTTTGATATAATCGATAATTAAACAAATGTAACCTTTTGTTCGGAGTGGGTGTATTCTCTCTCGCATAATTGCTGATTCCCCATTCTTCTGGGGTGAATATCTTTTTATTATAATTTTTGAAAAGTTATAAACCTTTTTGGTATTTGTGTGGTAAAAGTGTTGGAATTCCGCAGACCCCATTGATGAGAGTATAATCTCATAATGCATTCTATATTTGTAAATTAGAACGACATAGGATGCCGTATCAAAATATCTTGTCATTATTTGCCAGGGATCATCCTTCTATTGTAAATCTCTTGGATCTAAAAGAAGTATTATTTCATCTTTCTCATTTTTATCATATCCTTCTATACTTTGTTGGCTTCATCAGCGATTACAGTATAATGGTGGAGTATCACCTTGAGGTTGTCTGGATTGTATAAAATCCATGAATTCTTTGTACATTGGGTGATCTGTATTAATTCCTGATATTTCAATGGAGGTCTAATAATAACAATAATAAATAATAACAATAATAATACTTAAAAGCAATCAGCTAAACACAACAAGTTACAGATATATCAAATAAACATTAATGGGGAACAAGAAAAAGGGGATATACATTAAATTAAAATAGATTATAAAGCGACAAATGAATAGACTCTCAACAAAGTTAAGGTAGAAGAACAGAAACATGTGGAAAAAGAATACAAAAGGATTAGTCAGACAAGGAAAGAAAAAAAGAGGACAAACCTTGTCCAAATTGTTCTCAACTTCACACCCTTCCACACGGTTTAGTTCTATTATAAATAGAACATTTTGCTTTCATTATTTTATATACACAGATCCACAAATCCCCACAAAAATTACAATTCAAAAGAGTAAGAACATAAAGAGAGTTATACACCAAGACAAATATTGTAGTCTTGAGTGTCACTCTTACAGTAGTTATTCCTTTTACAAGTGTTTCTCCTTATGAGTGAGAGTAGTGTACTCCCATATTTATATAGTGAATCCTTCTACCCCATAGTTTTCCCTCTATTTATTTGAGGGTTTTCAGTAAAATATTGTGTCAACATGTTTTCATTATTTATTATCATATCAAGCTTTAGTTGTGGTGCTTCTTCATTCCAACAGTGGTATGGAAGCGGTTATTCTGTTCACATTTCTGTGAACGTACTATCCGTGAATAGTAAATTTTCTTGAATAGTAAAATCCGGTAAAATTACTATTCACGTGAATAGTAAAATTCGGTGATGATACAGTTTGTGCGATTGTTCGCAAAAATATTCAGAAACGATCTAGAAGGGTGTGAAGCAAATAACAATGTCGAGTACAACAAAGTTTGACATTGAGAAATTCAATGGGACTAATTTCTCATTGTGAAGAAATGAAAATAAAGACAATATTTAGAAAATACAATTGCCTAGATTGCAATTGAAGGCAGAGCCCACGGAACTACTGATGGTGTGAAGTGGAATAGCGCGTGGCTGACATGATTGCTAATCTACATAGCACTAGCTGATCAAGTGTTATCTAATTGTGGCTGAAAAACAGACAGCGAAAATATGGTATACTCTTATGGGATTGTATGAGTCCAAGTCTTTGCATAATAAAAAATCTTCTTAAAAGAAGATTGTATACTCTTCCGAATGGCGAGTCATATCGGTTACTGAACACATCAATACTTTGAATACTCTGTTTTCGCAACTTACAACAATGGGTTACAAAATAGAGGGGACTGAACGTGCCCGGAGCTTCTCGCTAAGTGCCTGACTCGTATGATCAACTCATCATCAGCACGACCGAACAATACAAACCTTCTAGTTTTCGATGAAATTACAGCCGCTGTCCTAGAAGAAGAAAATCGGCGCAAAAATAAGGAAGACAGAGAAGCAAGTTCACAGCAAGCTGAAGCACGGCGATGGTGAGAGGAAGACCAATGGAGCATTGGCCCCGATTAAGTCACAATCATGGTAGATCTAAATCAAGAAGTAAGAAGAATATCAAGTGTCACAACTGTGGCAAGAAAAGGGCACGTCAAGAAAGATTGTTGGTTCAAGAAGAAGAGTGAACACCCTGAGTCATCAAATGCTCAAAGGGGAATGTTACCAAATACCTTGGATGATGGTGATATTTTATGTAGTGAAGCAATATCAAATAATGAAGCGAAAAACATTTCTTGAGTACTGGATGTGGACACAGGAGCAACATGGCACATAACTTCCGGAAGATGGTTCCATCAATATAAACCTATCTCAGGAGGATCTGTGTTCATGGGAGATGATCATGCTTTGAATGTTATTGGTATTGGGTCCATCAAAATAAAGATGTATGATGGCACAGTACGCACCATTCAGGAGGTACGACATGTGAAAGACTTGAGGAAGAATCTATTATCTTTGGAAAAATTAGATGATAATGGATGTTCATATAAGACTCATGGTGGAATCATGAAAATATTGAAAGGAGCGCTTGTAGTGATGAAAGCGGAAAAACTTGCTGCAAATCTATATGTGCTTAAGGGTGAAACCCACCAAGAAGGAGAAGCATCAACGGCGTCGGCAAGTTCATTTGAAGAATCGACGATGATGTGGTATCGCAAGCTTGGCCATATGTCAAACGAGTTTGAAGGTGCTTGCTGAGCAAAAGCTTCTTCAGGGCTCAAAAGGTTTCACTACCCTTTTTGTGAGCATTGTGTTACCAGTAAGCAACATGGGCGGAAGTTTAGCGGTTCTGCGCAAAGCAAGGAAATATTAGATAAGTCCACTGCGATGTCGCAAGCTTGCCGGTGGAGTCCTAGGAGGAGCAAAATATTTCGTGTCATTTATCGACAACTACTCCAGGAGATGTTGGGTGTATCCAATCAAGAGAAAGGCAAATGTTTTCCATTTTCAAAGTTAAAAGCGGAGGTGGAACTTGAATGCGAAAAGGATCAAGTGTTTGAGGACAGATAATGGAGGAAAATACACTGGTGATGAATTTGATAACCGTAAGTAAGAAGGTATCAAAAGGCAGTTCACAGTAAAGCATATACTCTACAACAAAATGGAGTAGCAGAGCGGATGAACAAAACCTATTGGAACGGACAAGAGCTATGTTGGCAAGCTTGCAGGATTGGAAAAACCGTGCAGGCGACGATCAAAACCATTTTTGTTATGTGATCAATGATCACCATCAACTGCAATTGATCTGAAAACGCCAATGGAGATGTGGAAAGGAAAACCAGCTGATTATTCTCGCTTACATATATTCGGAAGTCCTGCTTATGTTATGTACAACGCCCAAGAAAAATCGAAGTTGGATCAATCCAGGAATGCATTTCTTAGGGTATCTTTGATGGAGTCAAGGGTATCGCTTGTGGGATCCCACTGCCCGCAAGGTGGTAATCAGTAGGGATGTTTTATTTCTTAAAAACAAGATACAAGAAAAGAGTAGCCTTCAACAGAAAAATCAGAGACAACTACAGTTGAAGTTGAAAAGAGAGAAGAAGTCAGTTTCTTATAAAGCAGCACCAGAGCATGTAGAACAAGAGAGAAAGTTGAGATTGAAACTCCACAAGTTCGACGGTCAACTCGGGGAGAGAAAGAGAACCAGCGGCACCAGTTATTCTATAGAGGAAATTTTGCATCTTGTCTATTAACGAGAGGAAGATGGAAGCCTTCAATTTTCACGAGGCTATGAAAGGCCAAGAATCATCTCTGTGGATGGAAGCAATGCAAGAATAAATTGAAGCTCTTCATAAGAATAAGACATGGGATCTTGTTCAATTACCACGAGGAAGGAAGGCGATTGGAAACAAATGGGTCTACAAGATCAAACGCAATGGTAATGATCAAGTGGAGTGTCGTGCAAGATTAGTGGTGAAAGGATTCGCTCAGAAAAGAGAATTATAGACTTTAACGAGATATTTTCTCCAGTGGTTCGAATCACAACAATTCCAGTGGTCCTGGAGATGTGTGCTACATTTGACTTGTACTTGGAGCAGTTAGATGTCAAAAGCGCATTTCTTCATGGAGAGCTTGAAGAAGAAATATATATGCTCCAACTAGAAGGTTTTGAAGAACAGAGAAAAGAGAACTTGGTTTGCAGGTTGAACAAATCTCTATACGTTCTCAAACAGGAGTCGAAGTGTTGGTACAATAGATTTGATTCCTTCATTATAAGCCTTAGACCTAACAGACATAATTCGAGATCCTTGTGTTTTTATTATTATAAGATATTTGGTGATGGTGATTTCATTATTTCTTTATTGTATATTGACAACATGTTGGTAGCAGGCCCCAAAAAAAGATCATCTCACAAATTTAAAGGCACAGTTAGCTGGTGAGTTTGAAATGAAGGACTTGGGACCAACAAACAAGATTCTAGGGATACAAATTCACCGAGACAGAAATAATAGGAAGATTTAGCTTTCTCAAAGAGAACTACTTGAAGAAAATCTTGTGACCATTCAAGATGCCAAGACTATAAGTCAATTTCTACCCCAGCCTATTAATTTCAAGTTATCCTCAAGTATGAATCCTAGCAATGAAGTAGAGAGGATGGAGATGTCTCGAGTACCATATGCATCAGCAGTGGGAAGTTTAATGTTCGCCATTAGTGATATGTAAAAGACAGACATTACTGCACTTGATGGAGGAGTGGTTAGTCGATACATGGCTAATCTGGTAGAAAACGTGGAATGTTGTTAAGAGGATCCTGAGATATATCAAGGTTATGTTGATTCAGATTATGGAGGTGATCTTGATAAAAGCAAGTCCACCACAGGTTATGTGTTGCCATCTTGTTGGAGGAGCTGTAAGCTGGGTTTCAAAATTGCAGTCTATCGTGGCTACATCTCTGACAGACCGAATATGTACTTGACTACAAAGCTATGAAGGCAATATGGATGTAGATGTTACTGGGAGGAGCTCGGGCACAAACAATAGAAAGTTGCTCTGTTTATGACTGATCAAGTCTTTTGCATCTTACAAAGTATCCGGCATTTCATTCAAGGACCAGCACATACGAGTTGATATCACTTTGTTCATGAGAAGGTGGAAGAGAAGCTGATATGGATATTCAAAAAATTCACACCTAATGACAATCTAGCAGATATGTTTACGAAGCCGATCAACAGTAACAAGTTTATATGGTGGCGATCTTCTATTGGCCTAGCAGAAACGTAACATTGCAGTGATTGGGTAGAAAGGATAGTGTGAAGACATAATTGATTCTCAATTAAATCTTCAAGTGGGAGAATGTCAACAAAGTTAGGCAGAAAGAAGGAAACATGTGGAAAGTATACAAAGTTAGTCAGACAAGAAAAAGGAAAAGAGGACAAACCTTGTGTTGTTCTCAACTACACTCTTCTACACGGTTAGTTCTATTATAAATAGAACATTTGCTCATTTATTTTATATACATAGATCCATAAACTCCCCACAAAAATTACAATCCAATAGATAGATAAGAACAAAAGGAGAGTTATACACCAAGACAAATATTGTAGTCTTGAGTGTCCTCTTTAGTGAGTTATTCCTTTTACAAGTGTTTTCTCCTTGTAATTAAGAGTAGTGTACTCCCATATTTATATAGTGAATCCTTCTACCCGTGGTTTTTCCGTGGTTTTTCCCCTCTATTTATTTGAGGATTTTCCACGTAAAATATTGTGTCCAACGTATTTTCATTATTTATTATCATATCAAACTTTAGTTGTGGTACTTCCTCATCCCAACATAGACATGATAAAAAATGGTTTATTAGAGATACGGGTCCCTCAAGCGGACAACTTAAGAGTGAGAAAGCTCATGACCATCGACGCAGCGCTGATCGATCAAATCATGAGGCATTCCTAGACATGAGTATTAAAAGTGAATGTTCCTGAAACCATGCAACCATTATCAAGTGTGTGAATGTCAAATGAAATAACAATTTACGATAAAATAATAACATTTGACAAATAAAAAAAATAGTAACGAAATATGCAATTTATGTTAAACTGTTAACCCAAATATAAGATACTTTAAATAAGTGATGAATATTAAAAGCAACTTGTTAGTCCCATAGTTTAGGAGAAGATAATGCTTAAATAAAAATACAAAATATCTGTGAAAGATGTATAAGATAAGAAATGAATAAAGGGGTGAGAGGAATGGGATTTACATGGTAAGCAATCAAAAAAAATAAGTAAACAAATAAGATAAATAGAACAAGAAATCAGATAAAGAAAAATTTAGAAAGCATTAGACATGAATGAAATGGGAAAACACCTTAAACAAGAAAGCAAATAAAGATAATAGTGATTAAATTTGGAAAGGAATTAACTAAACAGTAAAACAAATGAAGAGAGTATATTAAACATGGTAACAAAATTAACAGAAGTAAAGAGAAAAAAATAAACATGGTAATTAATCAATTATTTAAACAATCAAATGATTAGTAGTAAAGAAAGGATTAAATATGAAGTTAATTATTTAAGAAAATAAATAACGAAAAAAAAGGAAAGGAAAGAACATGAATGTTAGTTATTTCGAAAACTAGTATTTTAAAAACTAATAAAAAGAAGTAATTGATCAATGAATAATTTAAATACACCACCAGATAAAAAATATATTTAAAAAAAAATTGAAAATAGGAAATTAATTAACTTAACAAAAGGAGAATAAAAAAAATGCAATCACCAAATCCCACATAAACACAAATCCATAGCGATTAGAACCAAAGTATATTTCCAGCAAAGTCGTCATACTGTCGTGTCCCATTTTTCTCGCGAAAAAAAAAAAACTCGACGTGTGACAACTCTTTTAGGATTATTGAAAGGAAGAATCGCCACCTAACGAATTATGATATGTTAGGGCACCATATTAAACTAATTACAGATAACTTTGTTTAACTAGTCTATTTCACCAGAAATCAGGCAAGGGCTCAAGTTACCTCAAAAGAAAGGTGTAAAGCACCTCTCAAGGTCCACAACTATGGGTCTCGGCCGAATTTATTATTATATGGGGAATTAAGTGATTAAATAATGGTCCATCAATTGACTAAAATTAACTTAACTATGTGATTAGGCAAATCAAATCTTATCAAATAAATAAAAAAACTATGTCACTTACTAATTAATGTGAAACTATGTGATAAAATAATAAATAATAAATTTCCTAATTAGACATACAAAAAATTTTATTATTATTTTTTTACGATAAGTAAATATCTCAAAATAAATTAATACACTAATTAATATAGATAAAAAGTGATAAAACAAAGTGATTTGTAAGCTTATTTATTACAAGTTACCACAGACACTTACTAATTAAAAGTTATATTTTAGAATAAGTAAAAAAAATGTATCATTAACATTTTGTTAAAAATAAATAAAGATGTACATAAATCTTAACTACCCAAAGAAAGTTAACAAATCAAGACATGTAAATAAATTTATGTCAATTTAATTGCATTTGAAACGTTAAACAAGACATAATAGAAATTTTGAAAGTTTAAAAATGTATGTTGCTTTCTAGGCATGATAACGCGATATTGTAAATCATGATCTTCGACCTTAGCAACAGATTAATGGGATGTCGGTCTTAAGTTGATAAAATTATATAACAATATTTCACTAAACAAAATTTTGAATTTAAAAATACACAAGATATTTACATATAAATATATATAATCCATTTAAAACATTGGGTTGATGTTATTTTGGGGGAAAAGGGTCAGCTTAATGTTTTAAAAGTTTGGAATTAGACCTCGTAATTTCTTTTACTCTCCCAATAACTATATGTCAAAGGATAGTATTCAAATATAATTAATAATTTATAAAATACATTACTTATTCTAATTTGAAAAGGAAAAATAGGCGACGAAAAATAAACAAAAATGATTTTGTAAAAAACATGCTAGATTGAAAGAGATTAAAAGAAAAGAACGATCTAAACAAGCAATACATAATTCACCGCCCCCTTTAAACATCCCCTTTCTCACTATTATATCAATGTTTATTACAACAACTAATGAAATAGTGACAAATAAAAATAAAATACAGAAAAATAATGGCAAATTTAAACCCTTTCGTTTCTTCTTAGGCCCAAACTCATGCAACTCTTCTGTCTCATTCTGAACCAAGCCGAAAGCTACCTATTTTAAATAGACTAAATAAATACGAGCATAGAACACAAATATCATGCATATATGTAGATAAAATAGCAATATCGTGATTGTGAATAAAACTCAAAAATTAATATATTTTATGTAGACATAAAGAAACTAGCGAACAACGAATCAAGTAAAAATGTACACACCTCAGACGTGAATCAAGTTATATTTACTAGACGATGCTTGAACTAGCAAGATAAATGAAAATGGCATAAATGGATGACTAACCAGTTAAGAAGAATATGACTAAAGATTAAAGGTTAGGAACATAGAAAAGCTTTCAAGATAATGAGACTTGAGTTCTTTTGCATTAAAGGAGCAAGAATGTTTTAATCAAGTTTTGCTAAAAGAGAAAGCAAAAAATTGTCTATTTAAGAGAGAATGATATCCCCCTTTAAAACAGAGGATGAAGATATATTTATATAGTTAATTGATTAAAAAAGTTTTTTTGAAAGAAAATGATATTTAATCATAATTAATTAAAGAAATTTTCATTAACAAAGAGGATAATTAAATAATTATTTACCATGATCAAATCAATCGGTTAAGGATAAAGTATAATCAATTAGGTATATTCATATGTAAAATAATTCGAATTTAACATAATTAACGTTGTCAAAATCAATTGTGCACAAAAAATATCCAATTACCAAAATAAATAAAAGTTGTCACACATAATAATTGAAGATCACTAATGAAAGTTTCCTCAATGCTTAGCACTAAAATAGGCCTAATTAACTAAGAAAGGGAGGAGAATCATGGGTGTCCCTTCTGTAAAGAAAAACAGTAAAATACCAAAAATAAACTAGTACGAAATTATCATATGCTTAAAATCAAGGTAACAAAATAAAATTTTCAAGTTTTCATAATTAACGTGTAAGACTGATTACATATTAGGATTAACAAGAGAAAGGAAAGACTCATTACCCAAAATTATACATGACAATATCTAAGCTTACCAAAAATAAAGAAGGATTATCATGCGATTTGAATCAAAATACCAAAAGAATCTTTGCTATTATATATAAATCTGCGTTAATTATATCAATTCTATCCTTATGACTAGTCACAGCTTTGGTCAAAAGAAGAGATTAATTAAAGCGGAGTCAGTCAGAAATTAATCCTCAAATACACGAAATTAATCTAATTAACCATGCTAAGAGGCCAAATAAAAATTTACTTAACCTTATGAAATATGACCATGAATCCTATTCTTAACACATTAGATATCAGGCCTGACAGAAATTCATGAATTTTGAAAATTTTATCATATGATAGTCTGAGCATGTAAGTAAACAACAAATAGAGAGATTAGATGGAAATTAATAAGCTAACTTGGTATGAATTCTAAATCTAAAACCTAGCAACGAGAACAACTATAATATAAGATATAAAAGTAAGAGTTATAGCCTCATCGGTGTCCTTCCAATAATCTTTAGAAGTTAGCATTCTTGGAGGCGTTCATACAAGTTGTCAAACTTGCTCTTGGTAACAAAGTCGTTAACATTAATAGAAGGGAAAAGAAAAGTTCCATTAGCCTACATCTGATAAAGACTCTTAACACCAGTGGTAGTTTCCTCAGAAGGCAACCTTTCCGGCAATCATAATATCAATAGCCCTCATGAGAGCAACGGGCAGTGAGTGGCGCGGTTTGGTCCATCGGAGAAGGGAGGAGAGGAGTGGAGAGAGGAGAGAAGGTCTGACGGATGTGGTGGCTGACTTCGCTGGAGAAGATGAAGTAGTGGCGATGCCTAGTCAGAGAGAGGAAGAACCGAGAGGGAGCTGGGTGTTTCTGTCTAGCGCTGGCGAGGTTCGTCGATGGTCAACGGTGGAGAGGAGCGAGGATAGTGACGGGCTGCACTGTGGTGACTAGTGTAGTGGTGATTGCGACGGTGGAGAAGAGGAAGATAAAAGGGAGTGGTGTATAGGGAGGTACGGCGGTGGTCAGAGGACATGGAAGAGGAAAGAAGGAAACAACGACGCTGTGGTTCGCCGGTGTTCTCACGCCGGCGCAGCATCAGTGATGCACTGGATAATGAGGAAGAAGAGAGGTGCGGCCGATGTAGTTTTGTGAGAGTAAAAAGATTCTTAGGATTTGGGGTGAATTGGAATATTTATGAAAATTTATAGGGTTTTATCTAGATCATTGGATTAGGTGACCACGAGTTGTTATGTGAGTCATGGCCAAGGGTTGACTGAAGGTTGGAAAAATTTGGACAGTGCACTTAACGAGTCCTCACCACGACTTATTTGGGACACCACGAGTTGTGGTGTCGCCCGTGGTGACCCCCAAGTGGTTTTCGATAGTGAGGACTACGGGAGGTGACCACGAGTCGTGGTCACCGTTAATGAGTCCTTAGGTAGCCCGTGGTGACCCGTGAAGAGGGATGCTGGTTCAGTGGAAACGGGAGACGTCATGAGTCGTTAGGTCTCCTGACTACTCGTGAAGTCAGTCGTTGGCAGGTTGGGGGGAATCCGTAGAAACTTTCCAATGCACATCATGACTGGACACCACGAGTCGTCCCCGACCTCACAACTCGTGAGTGTCTCATGGGGACTGGTAGGGTCTTTTTTCCTTCGAATTTCCTAGGGAGTTTTACGTAATTCCCTAACCTCCTAGACTCTAAACTACGTCGTTTAAGCATAAATTAAGAGGTTTTAGAGGGATTAAATGGTTCTTCTCCCTCATTCCCCACTCAGACCTTCAGAAAGCTATCATAAAATTCTCTTAGGAGCTCTCAGAGCAAGAACTAGAGCAGTCCATTTCTCCTCAGATTCTCAAGGGATTTATTCAGATTTCTTTATCTGGTATGTGAGAATTCAACAATGGAATAGTTCTTCCCTTGTGTCCCTAAAACCTTTGTCTAATTTTTTCTATATCAGTTATAGCCCCGTAGTTTTGAAATGTGAAAAGTTTTCAGACAGATTTTTTTTGTGGATTCAAAGGGAATATTTCTCATGGTTTTAGATTTTTTACTTATTCCCTATTTTTAGAAATTATGAAAGATTGTTACTAGTAGCATAATTCAGCCCTAGTCACAGCTCAGTAGAAATTAGAAACTTGTGGGTTGAATTAGTTTTCTCTGTAGCATGGTTATATCAATTTTGGGATGCACATATATTTAATTTATGTTAAAATCTTAGTCAGAATCAAGTCAGTCTACTCTCAGTCAGATTTTTAGCAACCTCAATGTTGTCTAGAAAAATGTCAGCTGATCAGTTTGACTATAGTTAATCCTTGAGGTGTCTGTGATGCCTCCCAGTTATCAGTATTAGACTCAGTATCATATTTTAGTGGCTCTTTAGGTGGTCATTACACTTTCATATAAGCAACTCTGACCAGCCTTAGGACCCCAGCTTCAAATTACAGTTTGTTCTTTAGACGGTTATGATGCTTCCAGATAAACAGCTCTGACCAGTCTTGGAACACGAATTGTAGAATACGGTCTTAGAAGACTCTTAGATTACTTCCAAATAGGTATCCCTGACTTAGTCTTGGGTCTCAGTTTCGAACTATTAGCTTAGTAATCGTTCTAGGATTATCCAGTTGGAGTAGGACTTTACACCGAGAGGACCGAGGTTTCAGTTGTGGTTTCTCTCACTTACTTAGTATATTCAAAGTACTAACGCATAACTTTTATGTTGTATCACTTTATGATACAGCTGCAGGATCTCAATCCCAGCCTCGTTAGCAGATCACTTTCAAGAGTTCTCAGCTGCATCGTTGGTGAGTCCTCATTTTTTAGGGAAGAGGGTTATTTCCTTTCAGTTTTATTTTTTTCCGGTTAGATTTGGAGTTAGCTGGGGGCTTGTCCCAGCAACTCATCAGATAGTTGGCTTTCAGACACAGACAGAGTTTTCATATTTTTAGTTGTGCTTCCAGTTGTATAAAACTTTTGGTTTAGTTCTTTTTCATAAAATATTTTATTTTATTATTTCAAAGCTTCCGCGATGTATTTACTTAGAATGGCAGCGTTATGATAGACCATGAGTTGACTTGGGGTTACTTGTGACTCCAAGTACCGTGTCTCATCCAGAGTATAGACTCAGAGTGTGACAAACTTGGTATCAGAGCACTAGGCTTAGAATATCCTAGGATGTCTGAAAGGCGTCGATTAGTGTCCTTTTCATTGGTGTGAAGCGCGCCACACTTATGACAGGGAGGCTACGAGATGTTATTAGGAAAACTTCCTTTTGTTCATACTCTTTATCATGCATTGAAATACAATTCCAAAAACGTTCTCTTAACTCGTGCTCTGTTTCATTTCAGTGAAATCATGCCTCCATGACGTGGTAATAGAAGAAGGGCCGGTAACGCTCACTGACCTGCTTTGCCAGCTCCAGCATCCTCTCAAGATGATTCAGTATCCACCGCAGAGTTCAGGGTGGCTATCCAGCTGCTCGCATAGACAGTTACTAATCAGGTGAACCAACAGGTGGTTCCAATCAACGAAAATGGGTCTACAGCAGCTTCCCGAGTTCGAGACTTCACTTGGATGAACTCTCCAGTTTTCCACGGATCTAAGGTGGGAGAGGACCCACAGGAGTTCGTTGATGAGGTTATAAAGATCACCCGAATTATGGGTGTCAGCTCCTCAGAGAGTACCGACCTGTCTGCCTACCAGCTGAAAGGGATACCCCATATCTGGTACGAACAGTGGAAGGAGGAGAGACCAGCGGGAGCAAGACTAATGAATGGGAGGAGCTCACTACAACCTTCCTAGACAGATTCTTTCCCTGGGATCTCGGGGAGGCTAAAGTGTCGGAGTTCATGAATCTGAAACAGGGAAATCATACGATGGAAGAGTAACACTAGAGTTCACAAGGTTGTCTAAATATGCTCCAGAAATGGTAGCCGAGCCAACGGCTCATACGTTGAAATATGTTAATAGGGTTTCAAACTTGGTCCTCAAGGAGTGTAGGACTGCAATGCTTATTAAGGACATCGATCTCTCCAGCCTCATAGTTCATGCCCAGCAAATTGAGGCAGACAAATTAAAAGATTTGGAGCGGGAGAACAAATGGAAAGAACCGGCTAGTCAGATTATAGCCATCAGAGATATAGCAGTATTAGCCGCCCACAGCAGTAGCAGTAGAGGGCTCCAACACCCACTTCGGCCCGGTGCCCCTACTTTCTAGTCCTACTTTCTGGTCCTGTAAGGATCGAAGAGGTGGAGCATCTGGCTCACAATCCCAAAGTCATAGTGCCAGCAATCGCTACAGCTACCCAGCTTGCCCTAAGTGTGGCAAGAACCATCCAGGAGAGTGTCTTCAGGACCTAGATGGTTGTTTTGGGCGTGGACAGCTTGGTCATCGGCTCAAAGAATGCCCGTCAGCAGGAGGGGGGAGATCACAATCCACTGCTTCAGCAGCTCCAGCAGGCCGACCAGCTCAGCAAGCCAACACTTCAGGTACGAATGGTGGCCAGTGCTAAAACCATTTTTACTCTTTGTCCTCTCGTCAGGATCAGGAGATCTCACCTAACGTGGTTAAGGGTATGTTACACCTTTTTCATCTAGACGTGTATGCCCTACTAGATCTAGGAACCACCCTTTTGTTCATGACTCCCTATGTAGCAGCCCAATTCGATATCAGTCCAGAGGTCCTCTCAGAACCATTCTCAGTCTCCACCCCAGTTGGCGGGTCAGTTAGAGCCAGCCAGGTCTATAGGAACTACCCAGTCTCAATCCTGAATAAAGTCATTCTGGCTTATCTAGTAGAGTTAGACATGGTTGACTTTGACCTCATTCTTCGCATGGATTGGTTACACTCCGGCTATGCCTCAATCGACTTCAGAACTAGGGTCTTTAGGTTTCAGTTCTCTAATGAGCCAGCTTTAGAGTGGACGACAGTAGTTCAGTGCCTAAGGGTCAGTTTATTTCCTACCTCAAGGTCAGAAAGCTTATATACGAAGGGTGTATTTATCATCTAGTTCGAGTCAAAGATTCCAACTCCGTGACCCCAACTATCCAGTCAGTCTCAATTGTCAGCGAGTTCCCTGATGTGTTTCCCGAAGATCTTCCCAGAGTCCCTCCTGAGCAGGAAATAGACTTCGGTATAGACCTTCTCCCAGATACTTAGCCCATCTCCATCCCTCCTTACAGGATGGCTCCAGCTAAGCTTAAAGAGTTGAAGGAGCAGCTAAAAAACCTTAATAAATGCTTTATCAGACCCATCATCTCTTCTGGGGTGCTCCAATACTATTCGTACGAAAGAAAGATGGTACCCTCAAAATCTGCATCGATTACTGTCATTTGAACAAGGTCACAATCAAGAACCAGTATCCCCTGCCCAGGATTGACGACTTGCTCGATAGGGAGTCAGTTGTTTCTCTAAGATAGATCTCAAGTCGGGGTATCATCACCTAAGAGTCAGAGAATGTGACATATCGAAAATAGCTCTCAAAACTCGATGTGGTCACTACAAATTCGTGGTTATGTCCTTCAGACTGACTAATGCCCTTGTAGCTTTTATAGACCTGATGAACAAAATCTTCAAGCAGTATCTAGATATGTTCGTCATTATATTTATTGACGACATCCTGGTATACTCCAGAAATGAGGAAGAATGTGCTAATCACCTAAGGATAGTGCTTAAGACGCTTCGAGACTGCCAGTTATTCACAAAATTTAGCTGTGAATTCTGGTTGAAGTTCGTGACTTTCCTTGGTCACGTGGTCTCGGGTGAGGGTATTCAGGTAGATCCTCAAAAGATAGCAACGGTGAAAGACTGGCTAAGACCTACCTCCCCAACTGAAATCGGAAGTTTCTTGGGTCTAGTCAGTTATTATCGACGTTTTGTGGAAGATTTTTCCTCTATTGCATCTCCTCTGACTAAGTTGACTCAAAAAAAGGTGAAATTTTTGTGGTCAGATGCGTGTGAGAAGAGTTTTCAGGAGTTGAAAACTCGACTCACTATCGCTCTAGTATTGACCTTGTCGGAAGGAACAGATGGGTTCACGGTATATTGTGATGCTTCCAGAGTTGAACTTGGTTGCGTTCTGATTTAGCGGGGTAAGGTTATAGCCTACGCCTCCAGACAGCTCAAGGTTCATGAGATGAACTGTCCAACTCATGACTTGGAGTTGGCAGCGGTGGTGTTTGCATTGAAAATATGGAGACACTACCTGTACGAGGCTCACATGGATGTTTTCACCAATCACAAGAGCCTTCAGTATGTATTCAGTTAGAAAGATCTAAATCTTCGTCAGAGAAGATGGTTGGAGCTACTAAAGGACTATGACACAAGCGTGCTGTATCACCCAGACAAAGCCAATGTAGTGGCTGATGCCCTAAGCAAAGTGTCTATGGGAAGCGTGGCTCATGTTGAAGAGGGAAAAAGGAAACTAGCACAGGATATCCACAGATTAGCTTGGTTGGAGTACAGTTGGATGATACAACGGAGGGCGGAGTAGTGGTGCAGAGTGGATCAGATTCCTCGTTGGTAATTGAAGTTAAGTCAAAGCAAGATGAAGATCTCATACTACTTAAACTGAAGGAGGCAATTCTCATAAAGGAAGTGAAGGCTTTCTCCCTAGGGGGAGATGGTGTACTCCGTTACCAGGGTAGGTTGTATGTACCGGATGTGGGTGATTTGAGACAGCAGATACTGGTTGAAGCACACAGTTAGAGATATTCCATCCACCCAGGTTCTACTAAGATGTACCATGATTTATAGGATATTTACTAGTATAACAACATGAAGAGAGACATCACAGAATTTGTAACTAAGTGCCCAAACTACCAATAGGTCAAAGTAGAGCACCAGAGATCGGGAGGTATGACTCAGAGATATCATCATACCCACATGGAAGTGGGAAGAGGTAAATATGGATTTTATTACAGTTCTATCTTGGACTCATCGGCAGCATGATTCAATTTGGGTGATAACAGACCGGATGACTAAGTCAGCACACTTCCTCCCAGTAAAAACTATAAACTCAACTGAGGACTATGCCAAGCTTTATATCCGGGAGTTGGTCAGATTACATGAGGTGCCCTTATCCATTATCTCAAATAGAGGCACCCAGTTCACCTCTCATTTTTGGATATCTTTTCAGAAGGGATTCGGTACCCAGGTCAATCTTAGCACATCTTTTCACCCACTGACAGATGGACAAGCTGAACGGACTATCCAGACCTTGGAAGATATGCTGAGAGCATGCGTATCGATTTCAAGGGCAGTTGGGATGACCATTTACCTCTCATCGAGTTTGCGTACAACAACAGCTACCACCCCAGTATTCAAATGGTCCCGTTTGAGGCATTGTATGGTAAGAGATGTAGATCTCCTATCAGGTGGTTTGAGGTTGGTGAAGCTACTCTAATCAGGACAGACTCAGTCCATGAAGCTATGCAGAAAGTACAGCTCATCCGATAAAGATTAAAAACAGCTCAGAGCCATCAAAAATTTTATGTTGATGTGAGGAGAAGAGAATTAGAGTTTGCAGTGGATGACTGGGTCTATCTAAAAATTTCACCCATGAAAGGGGTGATGAGATTTGGGGAGAAAGAAAAGCTCAGTCCGAGATATGTGGGACCCTAAAGAATTTTGAGGTGAATTGGAAAGGTAGCCTATGAGCTGGAATTACCTTCAGAGTAATTATCTGTTCAGCTAGTGTTCCATGTGTCACTATTGAAGAAGTGCATCGGTGATCCAACTTCAATTGTGTCACTAGACAACATGGGAGTGAAAGATAGTCTCTTCTACGAAGAGGTCCCAGTTCAAATCCTTAATCGTCAGGTTTGTAAGTTGAGGAACAAAGAAGTAGCTTCAGTCAAAGTCTTGTGGAGAAATCAGCATGTTGAAGGAGCTACGTGGGAAGCCGAAGAAGATATGATAGCTAGATGGGAAGCCGAAGAAGATATGATAGCTAGATACCCACATTTATTCCCTTCCAGCTCAGTTTCAGTTTAAGGTATCAATTTTTCTCCCTAAAAACTCTATTCAGTTACATGTTCAATCCATGTGTCCCAGTTTCTTTCATGTCAAAGAATATGTGTATGATTCGAAAATTCAGTTCAGTCATGTAGTTCAGTTCGGAGGTAGTCATTCCGTTAGTTTTCAGCTTTCATGATCAGTATTTGAGCATAATGATTGCAAATCTCTGCTTTTCTGTGTGTTTTTCAACATTCAAGGATAAATGTTCCTAAGGGGTAGATATTGTAATGCCTCGAAAACCCTAAGACTAGAACCTGGAGTTGAAATGGAGAAAATAAAATTTTCTGCACCAGGTCATAAAATGAGTCGTCCTAACCCGTGGGGTAGGCCACGAGTCATGGAGTGACTCATGGGGAAGGGTCTAGACTTGGATGAAAATTTGGGAAATGGAGTGACCACAGATGTGTCCATGAGTTGTGGTCAACATCACGAGTCGTTATGTGAGTCGTGGTCAAGGGTTGACTGAAGGTTGGAAAAATTCAGGCAGTGCACTTAACGAGTCCTCACCACGACTTGTTTGGGACACCACGAGTCGTGGTGTCACCCGTGGTGACCCCTAGGTGGTTTTCGGCAGTGAGGACTATGGGAGGTGACCACGAGTCATTAGTTAGCTCGTGGTGACCCTTGAAGAGGAATGTTGGTTCAGTGGCAACGGGAGACATCACGAGACCTAACGACTCGTGAAGTTAGTCGTTGGTAGGTTGGGGGAATCTATAGAAACTTTCTAGTGCACATCATGACGGACACCACGATTTGTCCCCGACCTCATGACTCATGGAGTATCTTGTGGGGACTGGCAAGTTCCTTTTTCCTGCGAATTTCCTAGAGAGTTTCACGTAATTTCCTAACCTCCAGGTCTCTAAACTACGTTGTTTAAGCATAAATTAAGAGGATTTAGAGGGACTAAACGGTTCTTCTCCCTCATTCCCCACTCAGACCTTCAGAAAGCTATCGTAAAATTCTCTCAGGAGCTCTCAAAGCAAGAACTAGAGCAGTCCACTTCTCCTCAGATTCTTAAGGGATTACTTCGAATTTCTTTATCAGGTATGTGCGAATTCAACAAGGAAATAGTTCTTCCCTTGTGTCCCTAAAATCCTTCTCTAATTTCTTCTATATCAGTTATAGCCCAGTAGTTTCGAAATGTGAAAAGTTTTCAAACATATTTTTTTGTGGATTCAAGGAAATATTTCTCATGATTTTAGATTTCTTACTTATTTCCTATTTTTTGAAATTATGAAAGATTGTAGCTAGTAGCATAATTCAGCCCTAGCCACAGCTCAGTAGAAATTAAAAACTTGTGGTTTAAATTAGTTTTCTCTGTGGCGTGGTTCTATCACACATGTATTTAATTTATGTTAAAATCTCAATCAGAATCATGTCAGTCTAGTCTTGGTCAGATTTTTAGCAACCTCGGTATTGTCTAGAAAGATGTCAGCTAATTAGTTTGACTATAGTTAATCCTTGAGGTGTCCGTGATGCCTCCCAATTATCAGTATTAGACTCAATATCAAATTTTAGTGAAGCAAGGAACCATGACTGTTGATGAATACTTTAAGGCTATTATATGGCTANATTATCAGTATTAGACTCAATATCAAATTTTAGTGGTTCTTTAGACAGTCATGACACTTTCAAATAAGCAGCTCTGACTAGCCTTAGGACCCCAACTTCATATTACAGTTTATTCTTTAGACGGTTACGACACTTTCAGATAAGCAGCTCTGACCAGACTTAGAACACCAGTTACAGAATCCGATCCGAGAAGACTCTCAGGATACTTCTAGATAGGTATCCCTGACTTAGTCTTGGACCCTAGTTTTGAGCTATCAGCTTAGTAGTCAGTCTAGGACTATCCAGTGGGAGTAGGACTTAGCACCAAGCGGATCGGGGTTCCAGTGCACCCAGGTTCCCAGAACTACGCTATAGGTTATAATTTTATTGTCCTCATAGCCCCAGACCTGTGATCACTCGGTTCATGCCTTTATACCCTGGTAGGGTATATTGGGTCCTACCAATGGGGTGTATACATCGGACTCCATGTCTAGCTCACGTGGTTATATGTTGGTTATAGACTCTCCCACTAATCAGCTCAGTTCAATCACAGATTATTCAGTTATAATATTTCAGTTGGTTATTGCATGTTTTTACAGTTCAATTGTTTTATTTTCTGTGTTTTGGTTTCTCTCACTTACTCAGTACATTCAAAGTACTGACGCATACCTTTTATGCTATATTATTTTATGATACAGTTATAGGATCTCAGTCCCAGCCTCGTTAGCAGATCGCTTTCAGGAGTTCTTAGTTGCATCATTGGTGAGTCCTCAATTTTCGGGGACGAGGGTTATTTCCTTCAGTTTTATTTTCTTTCGGTTAGATTTGGAGTTAGCTGGGGCCTTGTCTCAGCAACTCATCAGATAGTTGTCCTTTAGACACAGACAGAGTTTTCATATTTTCAGTTGTGCTTCCAGTTGTATAAAACTTCTGATTTAGTTCTTTTTCATAAAATATTTTATTTTATTATTTCAAAGCTTCCGCTATGTATTTACTTAGAATGCCAGTGTTATGATAGACCATGGGTTGACTTGGGGTTACTTGTGACTTCAAGTATCGTTTCTCGTTCAAGGTATAGACTTTGGACATGAAAAACATCTTCTTTATTTAATATGACATTAAAATCACCTTCCACTATTCATGGCTCATTACTGTTTCCTACCACCTCCTCCAAGTTGTCCCACAGTTTCAACCTCCCCATTGCATTGCATCTAGCATACACTATAGTGATCTTAATGACTTTGTTATACCTTGTGAATGTCATGGTTACTTAATGAAGCTATCTAATTCTACCTGTCCTTGCCACTCCACATTCCAGGAAAATCCAGATTATTGAAGAGTAGTTTGCTATGCCATTTTGAAACCCCAGCCTTCTTTTATAATGTGGTAGCTCTTTTGGGACTTGAAAAGGTTTCATTCGAGCTATGTATGAATAATGATGTCTATTGTATAGTTCTACTCATATATCAAATGAGCTTTTAATATTAACAGATCTAATGTTTCAAAAGAAAATTTTACCAATTATTGAAAGCTATTGGTAGCTCTCTCCCTACTACTCCTTGTCTTGACATGTAATGGTACGTTTTGTTGTCCATGTTTTTCCTTTTTTATACCACTTCTTAAACCCTCAATCTATCTTGGAGATAAATATCTCTTTTATACTGCATTGGTTATGTTGGGATACAAGTCTTCATCCTCTTCCTGGTTCTGCCTTTGTGTTTTTTGATCTCTTTTCAACTCATCTACTTCCGGTTTCTCTTTGTAATTGTTGTCTTTTTTGGTATTGTTGGTTGGGATGTCTTCATTCTGCACTTCTTCTTTACTCCCCTTCTCTATATTTCCGTTGTTGTCTAGTTTCCATACTACCATGACCGTCTCCTCCTGATCTGATTCCTTTTCAGTACCACCCATATCTCTCACCTCGCTTGCCCCGTCTTCATTCCTTCCTTTTTTGTTGAGGATGATTTGTCTTTTTCTTCTATGTTGACTTCCATTTCTTTCTTATCTTTCCCTGCTTATTGTATAATTGTTTTTTCCATCTTTTCCTGCTCTTAAAGGTTCAGTAGTACATACTTAATTGTGGAGTTAACAAGACTTTCTTCATGGAATTGTTTTTGAGTCCATACTTTAATCCTATTTCATTTTCCTGCATATCTCCCCCCTTTCTTGATATTTCTTATTTCTTTGAACTTGAAATTCTTCAGTAGTCTTATTTCCCTCATCATCAATTTGTGAAATATTCCCAATTATGTTCTCTTGTTTTTTCTTTCTCTTTTCTCCGTTGCCCTCCTCCTTGTGTTCCTCTTCTTCCACTATTTTACTCACAAAGTATAATTCTGGATGCATGATAAAACATTCCTTCTCATTATGTTCCTGAATTCTTCAACTTCTATAATATTTGGGACATAATCATAATTGATAATTATCCACTTTTTCATGACTTCTCCAGATTTCTTTATCACACCTATGTTGATTCTTTTAGAGAATCTCCTAGAAAATCAACCTCCACTTTAACCCAAGAACAACTTGGTCTTGTTTGATTTTTGGTAGCCATATCAACATGTAAAGGCTTACCAACAGTTGTAGCCAGTAAGAAAATTACTTCCTTGACTAAAAAATTTGTTGGCAATAACGGTAAAGAGATCCAAGTTATGGCAATTGTTGTCTCCTCATGGGGATCGAACAAAGAATCCCATTTGAGGGTTCTCATTGAGTGTGTCCTTTATCTGTGATTAAAATAAAAGGCAGGTTTTGAAAGCAGATGTACATAATCCTCCAAAATTGATGCTCTAATCAAAACATATTTGTTATTTAATAATCCGATATTGCTCTCATCTTTTAGTTCACATTGTTTGGGAATTATTTTCCTCAAATCTTGAATGTTAGGGCATCTATTGAGAATTTACCTATTACGGCAAACTGTAGGTTCTCCTTGTGGATCATCTGCTTCACTTATCCTTCGTCCCATATTACTCTCGGTTCTCCATGTAAGTATGAAATCTGCTTCATCGTAATTGATTTAGTAATAACTGGTATTGGTTGAAGTTTTGAGGTATAATCTTGTGCGAGATGATGATAAGCCTCCAGTGGAGGTTGACCTGATGACGGGGTGGCCATTGCCATCGGAAAAAGTATTGATGATGGTAATGGTAGGGTTAGGACAGCGACTGTACTAGAATTCTATGTGTCCTTATCCTTGGAGTTTACAATAGATGACAAGTAAACTCATAACTGTGAATTTCCAGCAGTTTAATCCTCATCACATTCACTTAGTTTTTAGACTCGAAAAATTGAATAATACAATATTTATTACTCTCTCCTTTAGGCTTAAAACTCGTTACTCAAAGTTAATTTGAGAT
>JACEIK010001509.1:263431-277806 GCA_018107945.1 Datura stramonium | reverse complement strand
ATCATATTAGTTAAAAATATGTATTTATTAATTATTTTATTTTTTAGAGATAGTATGTATCTTAAATACCTAATTTAATATCATTTATAAAGACATATATTTGTCAAATATGAATTTTTGATAATTAACTTTTATTTTTAAAAATTAATCTAACTGTGTAATTACACTTGTGCAACCAAATAGTACACTTGTAATTACACTGAAATTACATCATGGCAAACAAACAGGTCATCGTAATTACTATACAGTGTAACTACTAGGTTGTGTAATTACTACCTTAGTAATTACACCAATTCCAATTACACAGTGGCTTTCCAAACAGACCCTAAGGGAAAGGGTAGATTTATGGGCAAAAACACATGGCCAACAAATATGAACACAATAAGAACAAGAATGAACGACCAAGAATTTCACAGGCCGGAAGGATAAAGAATGAACAAGAAGCAGTAGTGTTTCTTAAGATATCAATAAATAAAAGGGAAACCAGAATCTCTCAAGGAAAATCACTCACTTGGATTATTTAGGAAGTTCCTCAAGAACCATTAGATTTTCTTAAGCCTCACATGGGGGGAATATTTTTTTTTTATAACCGTGGTATTCGGACCAACTTGCGCACCTCGACTAATTCCATGGGATACTTGTGATCTCCCACCAACAACAGTTACCAGGTAACTCTATCTATCAAGGCTAAGAAATAAAGGAAGAAATCACCTAGTGCATTTTGTTTCTGCTGAGATATGAACCTTAGATCTCATGGTTCTCACCCACTTTATTGACCACTAGGCTACACTCTTGGATGCTCACATTGGAGAATGTTTTTTAATCGTCCGAACTGATGTTTTACACTTAAAACAAGTTATTTACAATAAAAGACAACCCTAGAACCTTCCCAGAGTTGCCCCCACGCCTAACTTCAAAATCAGCAAACAAGACATTAAAAATGACCTAAATAAGGCAAATAATGTATGGAAAACATTTGCCACTTATTAATACAAAGCCTACATGCCTAAGTGACTCAACTAAGAACTTACTAATACAAGTCCTACACGCCTCGCCTAAGTGACTCAACTAAGAAATTATTTAAGTCCTACACACCTAAGTGACTCAACTAAGTCCCAAATTCACT
Organism: Datura stramonium; assembly: GCA_018107945.1. Classification (NCBI taxonomy): domain Eukaryota; kingdom Viridiplantae; phylum Streptophyta; class Magnoliopsida; order Solanales; family Solanaceae; genus Datura; species Datura stramonium. The sequence goes on along the minus strand of JACEIK010001509.1, from coordinate 276,680 downwards.
CCAACTCAGCTTGCTTGGGCGTGACTTTGCGTTCTTGAATTTCCCTCAAGCTGAGCTACTTTTGCTTCTTCACATTATCCTGGTCTCACGGTGGATTCGAACCACTGCTTCTCCTTATTCTCGTGAGAGGTTCTGTCATTCTCATTATAATCCTCCTAGAATCCAGAGCATAAATACATCCTGTTTTTTCGCCTTAATAGGAAGGCCTGAAACTTCTCTTCAAATGAGACTTTGTTATGAGCATCTTGGCACTTCAACACATTGATTCTTGACTTCTTTGTGACTCATGGCTCCCTTGAATTTCATCGAACTCCTCTCCTCCGTCAAGGTTACCTAAGAATTTTAAGATGACCTTCTAACTCTAGCTTTCGGCTTGCCTAATCTTTTTGTTGAACCCTCTGAAGATGCTTATCATGGTGCCTTCTCTTATCAGTTAAAAGAAATTATGTATTTTGGTAATATTCCTTCCTTTTGCTTAAAGTTTTAACTGATCCATTTGTTCTTCCATGATCTGTCAACACAACTTTTTTGGCCGCAATTGACTAATAATGAACATATGGTCATTAACCTCAAAAGTTTTGGACTATATTGTGGTACAGAGACATAACTGGATGAGGCAAACTTAAGGATCCCAACAATCCACGTCAAATTGGATTATTGAATAAAAAACCCGAAAAAGAAAAGGAGGTAGGACCGTAGGAAGTTAGAGAATGCACAATAAGAGTCATTCACTTTAAAACTAATTGCGTTCTTGGATTGCAGAGATCTCCTTTTAAGGTCTTATGACATGAAAAATATTTTACCCAGAACTCGACCACTTAAGGCATTGTAGTTAAAAAACAACACTACTCAACTTTGATGAGTACATTCATATGACAAGTTGCTAATATTGTACTTCTTTGATGCTTGGTTGTCCCAGAAAGTTTTGGCTGCTCATGGTGCATCAAAAGTTAGTGCTTATGTGACCCATGGAATTTTCCCAAAGCGGTCATGGGAGCGGTTTCTTCACAAGAATGATGGTAACTCTCTGAAATTGTATCCATCTGCCTTTTTGTTAAGCATTTCCCTTACTCATTAGGGTTGATTTCTCTCGATTAATAGTTATTATCTCAGAAAGTCACCCTTCTTCTTGATTCTAATTTTTTTCAACAAAGAAAGTGACTTTCTGAGATAATATGTTAGTTGAGTGACGATATGAGAAATCAACTCTTACTTATTATTTGTGTTTCTGACAGTCGCCCATGATTTTGTTGTGAAGGTTCAGAGAAAGCGTTCACTTACTTTTGGACCACAGATTCATGTCCTCATACTGTGAAAGCCATAGCTAATAAGGCTCCATTTGAAGTTATTAGTTTGGCAGGATCCATTGCTGATGCTCTTCAAATCTGAGAATATTAGATAGTATCAGTTATAGTGGAAGAGTGTTGAAAAACTTGTTCACTGACATATTTTGAGGGCTCTTATAAATAGGCAATAGCTGAGACATTCCTCTTGTAACAGAATCTTGCCTTGTAGCATACCTATGTCAAGTGTCAACTCATTTCCTCTGGTATAGCCAACGTCAAATTACAAGAATAGGATAGTTTCCCAGAAATTGCCAACAGGGGTTTGGTTCATTGGTGAGAACGCATGTGATGTGTAATTTCTGTGTGCCACTATCAAGTGAGTTTCTGTGTGCCTAACATGGTTTCCAAGCAATTTTGATAACTTTTCTACATGCATCCAAGGGCATGGCCCGCCAATGAAATGAGTTGAAAATCAAGAGGTATCGAGTACTAATCAAAATGCGCACAAGTATGTCAGCAGATTTTAAGAAGAAGATTAAGGATGGAAATGGGTTAAGCCATATTGTTACTGCAAATATCATCTATACTGTTTTTAATCTTCCATTTTTAACCACCAATCCCTCGAAGGTTATTTTCTCGATGTACCATAAAGAATCAATCGACTATGCCTCGATACCAAGCTAGTCAAGATCGATAGAACAGATCTTATATATCCCGCTCCATCATTCATTAATATGAGGATTCATCATAGTTAACTATTTTAACGATGACCATCAACCATGATAATATAAAAACAATGATTTCCAGAGACAACAGAAGCTCTAGTTTAATCACAAATGTGATAAATACAACAGTAGTTGCCAGTCATTACATAATTCAAGAAAGAATGCAGGGTCTGTTAATCTCCATCCTATACACTTATGCAACAGCCCCACAAGTATTAAAAGAAAAGTATATGCATTAGTTAAGAGAACACCAGCACAACAAGAAGCATAACAGCCAAAGTAGAAAGTAGAAAGGAGAGAGATCATTGCTGCAACTGGCAAAGTATATCAGCTGAGAGAGACTTCACATGTTGGCTGAATACTTAAACCTTATTTTTTACTCCCCCTTTGGTAAATAGATCAATTTTCATCATTCTACATATAAACAAAATGTTCTCTGCCTCGGTAACAATTCGTCCTACATGCTCTAGAGCGTCTTTCATCCAAAAAGAAGACACTACTAGCACATGTAAGTAACTATATGCAGTTTCCTGGTTTCATTGATAAATTATGTACTCGAATTTCTATTCACAGTTAGAACACTCATTGCCACGGTTGAGGGTCAGCTGCTTCCGGTGAATAACTCTGGTCTCCCATCTAGATCGCCTGTTGGGCTATCAAGAGAATCTCCTGAATATGACCCATCAGGCCGACGGATACAAATATTCAGATTGCTGGATGGCAATGTTTCCTGGACGAAGAAAAAAAAAGGAAACAGTTCATAAGCATATGACATAATGTTATTACTACTAGAGGACAACAGGATAGACTTGTTTCCGGGCAAAGTAGATGTTTTTTTAGCCCAACAAGGTTATTCACCTTAAGGAAGGGAGTTATTCAGTTATACTACAATACACTATACTCGACTAATTGTACCTCATCAGCTGCCGCTTGGCCCTCTGACTGGAAAAGAATTGGTCGGCACCTTTTGTCTTCATTCATCAAGCTTGAGTTCTGGAAGTGAGTAACCAGAGCTACCTTTCCCTGGATACGTGCGTAAGCCAGCAACGCAACTTTCTCACTGTTAAACTTTTCCCATTTCTTTCCGTTGAATGCCTGCACAAGTTTCTAAGGTTATAAGCGATTCTAAAATATATAGAATATCCAGATTAGTTATGGAGACAAATATAAACATGCAGAGTTTTCCTGAAAGAGAGAAATACACCACATGCAATGGCTGCACAATTTCACCAAATAACTACTCTCTGTGTCCCAATTTACGTGTCATACTTTCCGTTTTAGTCTCCCAAAAAGAATGTCATGCTTCTTTAAAAACAATTTAACTTAAAACTTCTCATTTTACGCTTACTGAGATGATTTATAGCCACACAAGTGTCTATGGCTTGTTTTAGACCATAAGTGCCAAAAGTCTTTCTTTCTTTCTTAAACTTTGTGTCTAATCAAACATCGTCGCATAAATTGGGACGGAGGGACTCTAGTTATAACAGTTTATACTTGATACACAACAAAAAACAACAACCAAAAGGAATTGGGAAAGAACTCAAAACCTCATAAAAGGAGACGATATGTGCAGGAGACACCATGTTGATGAAGGCATAACCAACATTACACTTATTCTGAAGCAGCAAAACAGTGAAACAATTAGTTCTACCTTCAGTATATACAAGTCACTCAAAGTTTAGGGGTTAGAGGAGATTACCGTATAAATTTATCAAAAAATGTTAACACATGAAAGAAATACACTACCTTGAAATCAATTGGCAAATAGAGGAAATCATATGTACTCTTATGAGTCTCATCAATTGCTGCAAGTAACATCTTTGAAGTGTACCTTAAATAAAGAAGAAAAATATAACCATTAAGTGTTAAAATCTTAAAAAAACGCACATGATTTACAATTTCGATAGTTCTTACTTGTTTGGGATGTTCTTAATCATCAAAGTGGTCCTAGTATCTTCTCCACTCATGATCTTCTCCAAATCAAGCTGATACTGTTTCTTGTTGTCAATCTGATTACTACCACTCTCAATTTTTCTACTTCGACCACGTTCAATTAGTCCTTCACCATTAACTGTACCTGGTCCTCCGTAAGAGCCATTTCCGAAAAATATAGGTCCGTTCCTTGTCAATGGCATCATTCTAGAGCTAGGAGAACCACTTTCAGTAAAGTTCCCAGTACGGGCAACACCCATGTTCATTGCTCCAAGGGTGCCTATATTCATCACCTGACTTCCATTGTTATGACTAGAACCTCCACTGCCAAATGCATGTGGGTTTATATATGAAGTTTGAGGAGATTCTGGGAAAAAACCAAAATGCCTATCCAGAGGATTTCCGGATGGAGCAGAGCCCACATGATGTGATCCAAGGAAAGAGCTTTGCCTACGTGAATGGAGATAGCCTTGTCCTTGTCCATTTGATGCAAATGGATGTGCCATTGATGAAGTTGGCCAGATAGGAGAGTCGGTACGCTCTGAGTGAATAGGGGGACTACCCCAAAGAAACTGTGGACCAGAAAGTGTTCCAGTACCGGATGCCTTAGAGTTACCAAATGGCGTAGATCCCATGCTTAAAGCTGGTTTCTGCTCAGGGACTGAAAAAGAATGCTGATAACCCACTCCTTGCACAGACTTTGGACTACTAGTTACCTGATTCAAATGGCCAACCCTTGCAGGATCTTTACCAATGGGTGCAATCTTCGGACTTGAGAGGTGTCCAGGAAGAATAGAGGCCAACCCTGGCATAAGATTACCATTTACAGGGCTGAGATTTCTCAGACCAGGAGATTGACTATAACCTCGCAACGGGTTGGGTTCAACTGGACTGTCAAAGTTTGACCAGCTGCCTGTTGGATGTAACACCATTAACACATCATCTTATCAGGTTAATAGACTCTCCGAGGTTAACATCAGCCGTTATGTTACTTAATCAAAAATTAAAAAATATTGAAAACAGCATCTATTACGACAATGGAAATACCTGGAGGAGAGCTGGCTACCGGTGATCCAACTGAGTGCCTAAATGATCGAATTTCATCGTGTTCCAATTCTTGACTTAGTTGCTGCATCAAACTAGATATGAAAAGAAAATTACTTTTCTTCCGAACAGGTCAACAATTTGCATAATATATCACATCCATCTGAATGATAGAACATGTTTTTTTCCCGATTCAAGCAAATTAAAAATAAGCCCCCGCAGATGGAGAGTGGTCATAACAGATTTCTTGGGAAAAGGAAAAGGCTGGGGAATACACTAATGCATTTTTGAGATGTTCTCTATATGTATTTGATTAACACTCATCAGCTGTTTGTAACATTCAAAGCAAATTTTGAAAGGGAAGGGAGGTGAGGAAGTGTTGGAAGAGTCCAAATATCACCTCGGAACAAGGCCTACCGCCAAATACCCTCACATAGAAAGGCAAGCATGATTCAAGTAACAGAGACCTGCCTACATTGACCGATGCAAACGAAAACTTAGAATGACTAACATCATGGCCAACAGTCTATAGTAAATTCTACAAGTAAAAAAAAAAATTCACCCTTAACTCCTTAAGAACTAAACTTGGTGAAGTCTCTAGGGAAATTCAAACATCATATATATTACTAAACAGAAATTTTTTTACAGCACCATAGAACTATATATAGGGCAAAGCAAACTATGTGGCTGTAGCATTGACATCTGTCATAACTCATCCATATAATTACCAGGCTAAAACTTAGTGAAGGTACAAGATTTTGGGAAGGAGGCAGCTAAAACCCTGAAATACTTGAAACAGAAACATAAGCATAACAAAGCCGAATATATTTGCAGGAGAATTACAGTTCTGCAGCTACACAGTAAGATAAGTCCAAAATCCATATTACTGGAGCACTGGTGTTGCAGGCTACTACTAACAGAAGATAACACCCAAACAGAAAGTAACTTCCATGGTCAGTCAACTTGCAGTAATACAATTTGACAGTCGATAAGTTAAGCCCAAATCCCTATTAATGGAGTAGGTTGTAAGCTCCTAACAGAGCATTCCATCCAGAATAGAAAGAAAATTCATCACTATTCAACATGCAAAAAGATCCAAGAAGTCCTAGAATGCTAAGTACCAACATGGGTTATCATGCTTCTCTTACATAGTGAATTTCCAGAGAGATTATTTTTTGCTTTTCACTTTCTTTCTTTCTTTCTTTTGCATTAAGTTTTCTTTTCATGCATGTCTGTCCATAAGCACTTGTAAATTGGGGGGAAATGCTAGCTTAAAATTTTCATCATGAAGTTACACCGGAAGGTGAAAACAAACACAAGTTCTTCATAGCAGAACCAGAACATACTTTCGACGGGCTCCACCAGGCCGGCTGGGTTCAAGCTTTATCCTCTTTCCAGCTATGTCACTACGATTTAATGCTTTCAGAGCTGCATCAGCTGCTCTGACATCATAGAATTCGATGAACTTATGATGGCGTTTATGTGGTGTTTCCCTGATCTGCATTTTGCATACAACACGATTAAGTGAAGCCTAAAAGTTTTAGAATTCCGGATAAACACAAAAACAACAAAATAATATATCATTAACAGTGAACAATAAAGTAAAATTAATACCTCCTTGACTTCCCCATATGCTCCAAATATTTGCCGAAGATCCTCATTGGATACCGAGGGATCCAAGTTGAACACGACAAGAGTTCCTTGGTTAATATCTTTCTCTGATGGATTTTCCTGGATGCAGCAATAAAGAAGATTAGTTAGACTTGTCCTTCCATGTTAGCATATGTCTACATAATGTGGATTCAAACCTTAGGAATGGAAAAATGAATGTCGAGCTTTCTTCGTCTCAAGGGCTTATTTTGAAGAGCACGCATTGCAGTTCGAGCAGCTCGGATGTCATAGTAAGATATCATCACAAAGCCCCTATGCTTGCATGCAGTATATAGAGTTCTGATATCACCATATTGCTTCAAAAAAGGTATAGTAATATTAGGTTAGAAGTCTCCCATCAAATACAGATCGACTCCAGTGACGAATGAAGTGAAAACACTCTTTAAACATTAATAGACAAACACAAAGCAGAGACACAGAAAAGAGGCAGGAAACAAGCATCAGTTGAATATAATCCAGAGGCTAAAGCAGCAGATCACTGGTCAAATTCTTCAACTTCTTTTCGTTAGCCAAAAGAACAAAAATAAATAAACACCCAACCTAACCAGAATAAAGTCCAGTCATCTGTTTTTATTCTGTCTTAATTCCATACGAGCAAAACACGACACCTCTGAGCCCAGTAATAGGTGATCAGATAAAGCAGATCAGGCAAAGAAATATTCTATACGCCAACAGTGTCCAAGCATCAATTTCACCAAAAAAAAAAAGGAGGGTTCAAGCATATGAGGTCGTCTGAAAGAAAATATCCCTAGCACAAACAGAATGAACAGGCATTTCAACTGCAATAACGGAAGCACGGAAAAAGGGAAAGCCAATTAACAGAGGCGAATTTAAAGAATATGGTAAGTTAAGCATTACCTCAAAGAGAGATTTCAACTCTGAGTCCTCTACATTGCTGTTAATATTTCGAACAAATAATGTCCTTGATGGGTGCTCTCCATATGGGTGTTCCCCCACAACAGTTCCAGCACCATTTGGAACACTATAATGTCCACTGCTTCCAGGAATACCATCATACATGCTTAAGTTTGCAAAACCATTAAGTAAATTATTTTGATCCTCAGGTTCCATTTCTAGTCCTCCTCCGCTGCCAAAAAAATCATCTTCCAAGTCCTCCAGCTGAGACGGTAATCCACTAAGATCAAAGTCATCCATTAAGCCTGCTAGTAGCTCATCTTCATCCCCCGGAAGAAAGAACCCATCTGGACTTGGCTCAACCTCTTCTAACGGATCTTTGATTTTATCTTCCAATTGAAGCTTGCTTAAGCTAGGTGAGCTATCGTCAATGGGTTGACCATAGTGCTCGGACTCATTGAAGTTTACTGCACATCAGCTAAAACAGTCAAGAGGATTTGGTCCAAATTTGAAGGACACCAAGACAATTGAAAAATAAGATTATACTCACATTTCACATGAGGTAGTACAGGCAATGAGCTAGAGAACAAGCTTGTATCAGTTGATGCATGATATGCGGATCCAAGGGGAATGGCCCAAGCATTCTTCTCTTTGAAAAAGGTCTTTGTAGAAGCAGCTTTTCGGATCATAAAAGAATGTAATGTGTGAATTCATCGAGAGCATAACAAAATTGTATTAAAACTGGCGGCATACTTCTCATAGGCTAAAAGAATAGTTTTACCTTCAGAGTCGTCCAACATAGGTTTCTTTAAAGGCTTCTCCATCCAGTCAGTTCCTGCAAATATGACTAAGAAATAAAATGGCATGAGAAACATGATTCAAAAAGGATAGGTACCTAGAACTAAAATGTTAAGTGCTATACATTGTGATTTGCCTAATAATATCAGATAGAACTCCTTCAATAAGCTTGGCAAGGTAACTTGATCAAACAAGCGATATAACACATAAAATGCATACAAAGAGCACTAAGATGGGTTGGCAAGGAGCAGAAGTAGCAAATCTTGTTCAATAAATATGTATTAATTTATATAGAAGAGCTACATATTAAGAAAAGTCTTTTTGACCAGTAACATATTGAAAAAGTCGGTTCAACAATTTCAACACCGCGCCCATTCTCCGGGGCAGCAGATGGGTCTAGAGAACCAAACCCTCTCACGATTTCAATTCGGTTAGAAAAACATCTCCTGAGAGAAATGAGCAGGAAAGGAGGGGAATGAAGGCAGACAAGTGAAGACCATATGAGACATGTTTAATTGCTTATGACTAAACACTACCCAGAATGAAGCCCAATCAATTTGAATCGGCCAGTCGAACAAACAAAGACTATAGTTCGCGATCAAGTCGTTCGCTTCTATAGCGGTTTGAAGTCAAACAGGAGCAAACCAGGTGCTCCTGCACAAAACTTCCCTTAGAACCCAAAGAATGAAATAAAATTCAGTACATATTCATCTTTGTAGCAGGAATGAGCCATTCACATCAAGTTTATCTGAAAATCTTTGAAGATATATTAAGTTAACAAACAACATATCTATTTACAGATGTTTCAACAAAAGTACAAACCAACATGAATAATTAGTATAATAGCATTAAGAGTTTCAGAACTTGCAATTAGGCATATGTACTCCACAGTGATGAGCTGTGCATAAGAGGAAAAGCTAAAAACCGTGCTTGCATGGAACAAAAATTCACAAGTTACGAACAGTTACACAAAGGAAGAGCAATATTCTATACTTGATCAAGGATTAAGCACCAGAAGAGCACTCATTCAATATATTATCACGAAGTTAAGATCTCTCTTTTACCCGTTTTTACTGTGAGGCCATTATAATGCCGCATAACATTAAATCAACATGTAACAAGGAAGAGAGTCCACAAGAAGTACCAATGTCATGCTCAACCTATTCATCTTTCTGATAGCGTATTTCTCAACCTATTCATATAAGAAATGGCATACTACTAATAAGGTAGGCTGCTAAATTTAGAGAACATCTAATTCTCTAAAAAAATTATGGAGTACAAAAATGAAATTGGAGCAAATAGAATGGGACAAATATAGAGGAGTTTATAAAGTTGAACCAAACTAGGTTGGAATTGAGAAGTAGCTCTTGTAGTACTAAATATTAACTAAAAGTTCAATGCTTTGGTAAACCACAATAGAAACAAGTTCCGACAAAAAGGAAAAGATCAGCTCATGAAATTTATATTCCCTACTGGTCAAACCTACCCAAACCGACAATCAACTGAAATTTATCAAATCTCATTGCTAATACTAAGAAAGAAACGCTAGAAACATGATTGCCATCGTTGTCGACTGAAATCTACTGAAACCATTAATTACCAATATCATGCTCAACATAGCCATATAAGTAATAACAACTCTAACACAAAGCTCAGCTACTAACTTTAAACTTAAAGCTCAATGCTTTAGGAAAGAATTTCAGTCCCAAAACAAAAAGGAAAAGATCAGCTCTTGGAATTTCTTTGCTTACTAGTCAACCCCTACCTAACCAAAAATCAGCTGAACTTAATCAAACCCCGTAAAAACACATTGAGTTCTTGGAATTTACTAGCTGATCAAACCAACCCCATACCAAAAATACTAAAACTAATCAAACCACATAAGCAAACTCACAAAAAAACACTAAACAAACAATTGATTTCACCATTTTTACCTCCCATAAAAACTGAAACTAGCCAACACCCAAAAAAGATCACAACATTTACAACGAAGACAAAAGAATAACACAATCTGCCCCGCAAAACGCACCAAATTCAATGAATTCAAGCAAGAACTCGAACACCCACTTAAATTTCCAAAAATAAAATATTCTACTGAACTTAATCAAACCCCATAAGCATATTAAGCTCTTGGAATTCACTTTAAGTGCTGGTCAACCATACCCATATCAAAAAAGCTGAAACTAGCAAAGAAACTCTAAACAAACAAATGATTTCAATATTATTACCTCCCAAGAAAACTGAAATTAGCCGAAACCCAAAAAAAGATTTACTGTACAACTTTTTACACCTAAAACCAAACAATAACAAAATCCGCCACACAAACATACGAAATTCAATGAATTCACGCAAGAACTTGTAACACCCACTTAAAATTTCCCAAAATAGATATATTCTACTGACACAAAAAGCCAAAAAGTTTTCCCAAAAAGTATGTGGAATAAGAATTACCTCATGGAGCGGTAGCAATTCGACAACAATTACAAAGATCGCACACTGCCAAGAAAACTAATAGAGAAAAAAAAGAAAAAGGGAAAAAAAGTCCCAAGAGGTGATTTAGCAACAAAGAAGAAGAAGAACAAGAAAGAAGAGTTTTCATAAAAGCAGAAGAATTGTTTTCTTCTACACTTTCACTTCCTTTTCTCTCGCCGGGACATCAGTGAACTCCTAGAGAGAGAAAACCCTGAACCAAAATTGGCCCAAAGGCAGAGAGGGGAGAGGGCGAAAGAGAGAGAGAGAGAGAGAGAGAGGAGAATGATTGGAGCTTAGAGAGAGAGAACTCAGAAAGTATCTGTATCTATAATTGCAAATTGAACACCAAAAACATAATAGGAAAATAAAAATAAAGAAGATTTTAAGTTTTATCAACTAATGATATCTTATTTTTTAATACCAATATTTGATATTTTATATTTGGATTGGACTCGATTAATTCAGATTTGACTTTAAAAATCGTACTTCTATAGATAAAGTTCATTCTCTATTAAAGATGACTTTATCGGTTAAGTTTCAAATTCGACACATATTCATATAAGAAAGTATTATTTAGAGAAAACACTCTCTATTAAAGATGATTCTATTCACGAGCTCGACTTGAAAAGTCTCACTCTAAAAATAAAGTTCAACCTCTGTTAAAAATGACTTCATTGGCCAAGTTCGAACTCGATATGTATTCATACCAGAAAGCCTCATTTAGAGAAAACAAGATGATTCTATTCACGAGCTCAGACTTGAAAAGTCTCACTCTAGAAATAAAGTTCATCCTCCGATAAAGATAACTTCATTGGCCAAGTTTGAACTCGACATATATTCACTTTAGAAAGTTTTATTTAGAGAAAACGCTCTCTACTAAAGATAATTCTATTTACCTATCTCTAACTTCATACTTTTAATATCCACGTCAAGAAACTCATTTATGAAATAAAGAATTTTTTATTAAAAACAACTTTATTTATATAAATTAAATTTAAAACTTTTGATTGAAAATGATAACTACTTACTATCTTAGCGTAAAATATAAACTTAAAATAAAAAATTTAAATTATTTTTATTAACTATTTATGTAATCGTATCTTTTACGAAGTACATTTGATAATTAAAAAATTCAATTTTCGTGATTTTTAATACTAAATGAAAGTTTAAAAATCTTTCAAAATCATCTGTCTCTAATAAAAGAATTTCAAAAAGTATAACTCCACCACTAAAAAAACATGCAATGTTTTCAAGAATAAATTTCAAATTCTATTTTTCTAAAACGTATCTTGACAATATTCTATTAATAATAGAGTACTTTTCAAGTATTTTCGATAGACCATCGATTTAAAATAAAATATTTTTAATTAAGGTAAAAATAATAATAATNATATATATATATGCGCACTAATAATAACAAAATAATGTGAAATTGAGCAAACATATAGAGAAAAGAATATTAATGACAATAAAATAATGTGATAATCTAAATATTAAAAAAATAAGCAATAACTGAAATCAAAAAACACGAAACTGCGAGAATAATGCTAATAGTATTGATAAGAATGGAGCCAAGTATGACAACTAAGCTTATCCTGTAGAAAAGCAAGAGAATGCTCAACTATCAACTAATCATCCGTGACCTCTAACCCCTCGTACCAACTACCAAATAATACATACAAGGTCAATTAAAATTTTATAAATAAAGGAAATTTTGGAGCAATAATAAGACATAAATTTTTTATGGAGTGACCTTTTGCATGGTCGATGTTTAATTTTTTATTCCATTAAAAAAATTATGCAAATATATATATGTATTTCTCCAGAAATTTCTCCTCTTTTTCTTCTCCATTTTTTCATGTGTGTAGTAAAAATTAAAAATTTATTGTTTGTTTGTGATTATTTTAGATTGATTTATGGAAAAAATTTAAAAAACGTTATTATTGAATTTTATCGAGCTTGTAGAAGAAGATAAAGTTAGTTTATTAATTTTTCAAGATTTGAATTGCATCTAACAATTCAAAATTATTGGGATTACATTAGAAGACTTGATATCAAAATTGAAATTGATTTGAATCAATATTGAAGCAAAAATGTGTTGGCTGAAATTTTTATACAACAAATTATCGTGATTGGTAATCGCCAAAATTTCAGCCACAAATGATAAAACATTCCATGTGATCTATCAGAGTTTATCGCCAAAATCTTGATAAACATCATAGCTTAATGTAAAGATAAGAAATTTGCTCCTAATTCTAGCGAAATAATTATTGTTGTACCGATTTTTTGACGGCAACATGCCCAAAGATTCTATTTATGCAAATTTCCCCTAATAAAATTATCTTGATGTGACTTAGAGGTCATCAATTCGAGCCGTAAAATAAATCATTAATATTTGCATTAAAATAAACTATCTAAATGGCACGCTCTTAAAATATCATCCTCATGCAAATATATACTTCATAT
>JACEIK010001509.1:222718-240761 GCA_018107945.1 Datura stramonium | reverse complement strand
CTTCTTGCTAACTAATTTTATTTTTTGAATTAAAAATTATTTATTTTTATATTTTTAAATTAGAAAAAGCCACGTGGCTTTACATTAAAGAATTAGTCTCTCTTCTCTCACCCTACTCGACCCACAACCGAACCCACCAAAATTTACGACCCAAACTTTAAAAAAAGAACCCAGTTCATTCTCTTCCTTACACACAATTTTAATACCTCACTTTTTAACATGAAAACCTAGGGTTGATGCTTATCTCAAGCAATACATGAGAATTAATCTCAATTTGGGTTTGCATTGTGTGTGGGGAAGAGAATGAACTAGGTTTGTTTTTAAAATTTGGGTCGTGGGTTTTGGTGGATTCAGGTAGGGTGAGATAAGAGAGACTGATTCTTTAATTTAAAGTCACATGAGTTTTTTAATTTAAAAATATAAGAATAAAATAATTTTTAATTCAAAAAAGAAAGTCCGTTAGTAAGAAGGATATATTTGCCCAATTTGATAAACGACGAGGACATATTGTCACCACTTTTTAACAAGAGATATATTTGCTCTAAATTACATAGTTGAGGGATATATTTTCCCCCTTTCCCATTTAAAAATATAAAAATAAATAATTTTTAATTCAAAAAAGAAAGTCCGTTAGTAAGAAGGATATATTTGCGTCCTTTGATAAACGGAAGGGATATATTTACACCATTTTTTTTAACAGAGGATATATTTGCTCTAAATCATAAAGTTGAGGGCCCCTTTTCCCTTTAATTAATTTAGAGGGTTGTTATTCTTCTCAAAATTAGAACCTATTGAGAAGATCCTTAGCTCGGGATGAGAAAATAAAACAAATTGTAATTTTACTATATCATTCATAATTATTACTATAAGTCATTTCACTCATTGAAAAACGAATCGAAATAATTAATAGTTAACAATAAGAGTAAAATATATATATATAACGATAAATTCTCTTTTAGTTTTTCAAACTGAACATCTATTTTATAATAAACTTAGTTCACAATCAATTATGTATAAAAATTGAACAAATTTCTTAATAAATACACAAATTCAAACAAAAAATTATTAAATTCACTTAAACTCGTAACCAATACTATAAATCCGCCCTACCATAGAGAGAGAAAAAAAGCAACTTAAAAAGTTTTTGAGTCCCAGAAGAGTGAAAATAAGTCTGCAATCTCATTTACTACAGCAATTCAATGTGTATTCTTTCACCTACCCTGTCTGAGAAGGCTTAAAGTCTCATATTACTCATGTCAGCATCACTCAAAACTAGTCTTACTCATCCCCTTTTCCCAAGCGGAAACTTTGAATTATCCGTTTGATCATGTGACATAAAATTAATGATACGAAATTATATGAGATAAAATTAAAATTTTATTTGGACATGTAATTTAGAATTTTTAAATTATATATTTTTTTCGCATAAACATAAAATTTTTATAAGTTGTGAAAAGTGAAAACTATCAAAATTTCTCGAATTTTTATACAATCTTATTAAATAAGTAAAAGTTCGTAACAAAGTATAATACAATATCACTAAGCCGTTCTAAAAAAAATATAATATTTATTGATCAAACTTTAGTTTAATAAAAAGTAAAATTGAATATGAGTAATGGTGTACTACTCTTTAATATCATCCTCCCACATAGTACGGACAATCTTCTCATATTGAGCATGCATTTCCCATGGGTCAAATAAATGGTTGGTAATATGAAATAAATAGTTGGTAAATATCGTTAGTATATATAAAATGGTGTTTCTTCATCTTCTTCTTTATTTTATTTTATTTTATTTTTACAAAATGTAAATTTATGGGTCAAATTTATATTTGAAATTTCATCTCATGATTTCAGATCATGAGATGAAATTACATGTCCAAACGCTAATTTCACCTTACGATTTCAAATCACGAGATGAAATCGCATGTCCAAACGCTACTTAAAGAATGTTACTATTTAAATTTAAAAACCAAACACACACACAAAATTAGGTCTAAAGGGGGTTCTAGAATATACGATCAGACTTCTTTATAACAGTTATCCTTTATAATAATATTTTTAAAAAGCGGTTAAATTCTTTTAAAATTAATTTTTCATATTATATTACATATTTTCTGAACAACATTTTGCAATAGCAGCAAAAAAAATCTAAACAAATGGTGATGTTATAAAAGGTTTGATTGTATTTTCAATTTGCTATTAGTTGAGTATCAACTTGTAGAGTTTGCTAAGAGCTGATGAAACAAGACATCAATACATTAAAAGTTTCTCCTACACTCCCAAACCTGAGAAAACCTAGGATAAAAGATGTTGTCAACTTCAAGGGCGGCTCAATAAGATAGGTGGTCTAAAGTCAATTTTAATGGAAAGTTTTTTTTTTTTAAAATATTATTTTAAAAAATTAGTGTATAAATTTATTATAATTAAAAATTGGGCATCATCCCCCTTAGATAGAGGTGTAGGGTTTGAGCCTCAGAGTGAAAAAAAAATCATATTAGAAAGCGTTTTTCTTTTTAATTTGCTTTGCATATCTCAAAAGCAAATTAATCGTAAAATTCAATACAAGTACTAAAAACGGGATAAAAAGAAGCTGGGCCTCCAAAATTTTGAGGCCTAAAGCCCTTGCTTCAGTGGCTTGACCTTCTGGCTGGCCCTGTGTTTCGACTGCCTTGTATTAACTGAAGAGAAGAGGATGGTAGGCTTAGTAGTAGGGTTTGAACTTTCAAATAATCACCATTATGAGAGATATGCTTCAATTTTACATATATATAATGAGATTAACTTAACACATAGCAGCAGAGCATGTGACCTGGAACACATTCCAGTATTCCACATAAGAATACAGGCTATTCTACTAAGAGGTTCTCCCAGCCAAAAAGTGTTTATATGGTTTTCCATAATTTCATAACTGGTACAATGGGAAGTACTTAGTGTTTGTGAGTTGTGACAATGACATACTTGGATATGTTTAGAGCAATTAAGGACCTTTTGTCCATATTCTGCAATGTGAGATGTTAAATGATACCTTAAATGCAACCTGCAACATATACAGCTGACCTCATACTCTTTCACCTCTGCTTATATTAACATCTGTCCTCACTACTCTATTTTCTTTAAATAATCGTGGTGTCTGAACCAGTTTGCACACCTCGACTAATTTCACGAGATATCTGCTACCTCCCACCAGTAGGTACGTACTTATTACTCTTTTACAACACTTATCTTGTATCACTAGGCATCAATTAAACTCTTTAACCGTGGCGTCTGGATCGGTTTGCGCGCATCTCGACTATTTTCACCGGGTACTTGCTACCTCCCACCAGCAGAGGTACGTCTTCCTTACTCTTTATATACAGCTCTTCAGCTTGTATCACTAGGCATCAATTAAACTCTTTAATCATAGTGTCCAGGTCAGCTCTCGCGCAGCTCGATTAAATCGACAGAGTACCTACTACCTCCCACCTCCCACCAACACTACTTTACTCTTTATATACAGCTCTTCTCTTGTATCACTATGCATCTCTCTTTTCTCTCATTCAGTTCCCTGGAGAGCAAACCGAGATGGAGAAGAAAAGAAGCATGCAGACTTCTCTAATCCTGTGGACTACAGTTGCTGCATTACTTTTGCAGAATTTGTTCATTCCAGTCATTTCTTGCAGAAGTCCTCCAAGATGTCTCTCCTTAAATACCTCTCCATATCATGCTATTTTTGCTTCAAGTCTTTTTGTTACTAGCTGTTTTCAAATATATTGCCAGAAGATGCTATGTTTAATTATTTTAAGAGAATTGAAAAGCCACTATCTCGTTTAAAGATTCTATACATCTGACTTTGCTCAACGTATTTCTTTAGACAGAGATTATTTTTTCTTCTATTTGAATGATAAATCTTTCTCAGAACACACATGTTTCAATCTTTTTATTAATTCATTTACTTACTGTTTTCGACTTTTTGAATCAAATTCCTTATTTTTTTTTATGACAGCTTGTCAAACACCTCCATCACACGGCTCAGGAAGTGGTGGCTCGGGAAAACCACCTTCGCATGGAAGTGGTAGCCATGGAGGAACACCACCTGCTAACTGTGGTAATCCTCCTAGTGGAGGGGGGCGTCATCCTCCCACCCCAGCTCCTCCTTCGGGAGGTACTGGAGGTGGTTACTCTCCGCCATCCCCTCCAACTTCTGCTGAAAGTCCTCCATGTACCCCTACTACACCTAGCACACCCACCCCAGCTCCTCCTTCGGGAGGTACTGGAGGTGGTTACTCTCCACCATCCTCTCCAACTTCGGCTGGATGTCCTCCAAGTACCCCCACTACACCTAGNCACCCACCCCACCAAGCACTCCGGATGTCTCCGTTCCATCACCTCCAATTGACCCCAATTCACCGCCTTCTGGAGGCAGTTACTATCCCTCCCCTCCAACTTATGGTGGAACCCCACCAACTACTCCTATCATAAGCCCTGACACTCCAAGCATTCCGGGGATATCCACACCTTCAGCTCCATTTGACCCCAATTCACCACCTTCTGGAGGGGGTGGATACTATCCCTCACCTCCAACTTATGGTGGAACCCCTCCAAGTACCCCTACCATACCAATCATTGAAACCCCACCAACTACTCCTATCATTGGCCCTGACACTCCGAGTATTCCTGACATATCCACGCCTTCAGCTCCATTTGACCCCAATTCACCACCTTCTGGAGGCGGTTACTATCCCTCCCCTCCAACTTTTGGCGAAACCCCTCCAATTTTTCCTACACCTAGTACCCCCGGTATACCCATAATTTTCCCACCAACTACTCCCATCATCAACCCGGGCATCCCAGGCACCCCTGGTATCTACATACCTCCACCTTTGTTTGATCCCAACTCACCACCTTTCTCAATCGAGTAAGTGAATTGCATTATGCAGTCCCTTCAGGGACATGCAATAAAATTGAGTATGTAGCATATTAACATGAAATGTTGGGAATTTTGCAGTTACTGGAGGACTAACCCGGCTTTAATATGGGGCTTGTTTGGATGGTGGGCAACTGTTGGTAGTGCATTTGGTGTGGCTGGTGCTCCGGGGCTCGGGTCAAACTTCAACCTGCTGCAAGCACTTTCGAACCCTCGTTCTGATGGCATTGGGGAACTCTACAGGGAAGGCACTGCTTCTTTGCTGAACTCCATGGTGAGCAAGAAGTTCCCTTACACTACTAAACAAGTTAGGGATAGTTTTGTTGCAGCACTCAGTTCAGACAAGGCTGCTGCAGTTCAGGCAGCACGATTCAAGTTAGCCAATGAGGGTCGACTCAAGCCCAGAGCTTGAAAAATCATGTTTCAAAAGTCACCTTGTATCTTGCAATGTCCAGTTGCATTATGATTTCTAGTGAGTTTAGTTTAGGGGTTGAATTTTAATGTTTCAAGAGGATACTAACTCATGATCAGGTATATGTAAATTATTACTTTGATGTGTTACATGTGTGAATGCAGTATCCAGATTTGAGAAACATTACATTGTCTCCTTTGGGAAGAAATCACATGTCCAAATCAACAATAACTATATTATGGATGTCTATTCCTCTGATACAAGATGTTTTGAAGATAAAAAAGATGTTCTCTGTTGTTAAATTTAGATGCATGCAGAATTTGTACTATTGGATGAAAGAGAAGTTAGTTTCCAATTTGGATGATATGCTGGACTTGTTAGAATCTCTGAATATGTAATGTAAAACAAATCCTGCCTTTTGTATTTGCTGCAGTACTATCTTGGTACTGTTTCTTATTAAAACTTTATCTTGAAATAATAATTAAAAAAAAAGGTACCTATTGAGTGGGTTTGGATTTCTGAGAATGTGATATTTGTATATGTTCATGTTATTTCATGAAATGATAGTTTATAAGAAAATGGTCAATGGCTAAAGATACACCAACAAACACCTTTATAAACTATCACTTCATAAGAAAATGCCCTCCAATAGGACTATACAGAGCAGCGGGAAGGTCGGAATCAAGTCTAAAGCACAGCGAGTAGCATTCATCCTGCGCATATGGAGGAAATTTCGCAGAATAGAGGTCCTGATTAGCTCAAATGAGTCTCAAACCAGTTGAAGATTTTCTCAGACTGCAAGCTAGTCATTTCATGAAAAGCAAATGCAAGATTCATTTCCTCTTGAATGTGATTGACTAAGGACTTATCTGGCAGAATAATCTCTCTTTCTTGGAGAGTCTCGTTCCAATGTATATCGCGCCCATCATTTGTCATGAAACCACTCTTATCAATGAAACCCTTTTCCTGAAATAGACTAAACAACTTCGCCGAGGTAGCAGCATCAATACTTGGGATCCTATCAGCAAAAAAATTTGGTGACAAAGGGAACTCCAAGCATTTGACCTCTGCAACATCAATGCCTTTCCCCTTCAGGAGAATCATGTATCGTTCTAGTTTCTGCATCCTGCTTTTATCTTTGGGCATGTGCACGAAAAGGGTGGGCGGGTAACTCACTGGAATGTCCATTTGATCATACAATCCTTCGATAATCATTACCACAATGCTACTAAATCTTACATCAGTCGCAAGAATCGAAACAAAGTATCCACCAGATGAAGCACCCAAAGCTACAAGAGGCAAACTTTGAAGTTTTTGTTTCGCGACCCACCACTCAATAATATCTTTGACAATGAATCTTTCCTCCTTGAACGACCAGCATGTCCCAGCACTTGATACCGCGATAACTGCAAATTTCCTAGCTAAAGCATTAAGTGTAATAAGCCTCTCTTCAGGTAGACCTACACAATTTGGACACTTAGATGATTTGTCCCAAAAGTTAGCTGCTCTACCATCACAACCATGTGCAAGAAAAAGAATTGCCTTTGGAGAATCAGGGATTTGCCATATTATATCTGTTCCATTCCTGAACTCTACTGTGGGGTCTAACTTAACAACAGAGCTAAAGCTATCCCAATTTTGTTTGAATATCCCTGATGATGAACCAGATTTTTCTTCATTTTCTCGATACAAAACCAAGTATAGAGCAGAAATGAAGAGTAGAAATACAATTAAAATGGGAATTCGTTTATTTTGGACATTATTCCGCAGTTTGAGTACCATGTCTCCTCGTTCGAGCATGCCTGGTAAACAATGGAAACAGTAGGACCATTATTCTCTCGCAGTTACATTTGGAGACAACTTAAGAATAGGTCAAAAGTACAGTTCAAGTTAAAAAAAAGGCAGCACGGTATACGAAGCATCCGTGTTCACCTAGGGTCAGCGAAAGGGCCACAACCCAAAGGGTGTGTGATGTAGGCATTATGCAAGCATCATTGACTAATTCTATGGCTCGAATCCATGACCTATAGGTCACACGGAAACAACACTTTATTGTTGCTCCAAGGCTTGCCTTCACCAGTTCAACAAATGAATGATAAATGCCATGGAAACACAAAATATGTGAAGCATGTGTTTGTTCAATCAAGCTTCCTATCTCATTATCTATGATAAAATCAATTTAATCCGTTTTTTACTTTGTATTGAAAAAAATAATCAATTACACCAGTAAAGAATCATCTTGATAAATATCTGATTAGATAAAGATTTCTGTCCATTAAGAAAATAAAGACCAAATATCACATTACACCAAACTCCTGACCAGTGGGGTATCCATATTCCATTGAATCCACCATTTTTAGCTCAAAGCCTACATATATATATGTGTGTGTGTGTGTGTGTGAAATGCTGACAAGTAATATGAATACTAAGTTTGAACCCCTTTTTTTTTTGTTTTTCTTTTAATGATGGGCACCTTCTATCTCCCACCAGCATAAGTATGGGATAACTTTGCCCACCCAGAGTTGAGCAGATTGAAAAACATCATCCAGTATTTTTTTCTCATAATCCCGAGACCTCATGATTCTCATTTCACCTTGATTGACCACTGGGTCACACCCTTAAAAGCAAAGAAGGCACACCCTTAAAAGCAAAGAAGGATGAGTCTTCAACCCAATGCCCATTACGAGCAGCGGCGGATTAAGATATTAGTTTCACGCATCTTAAATCTCATGTCTCAGCTCATCTCTTAATTGAATATTAGCTCAAGTCACTATTGGTTAGGAATTCTAATATTTTAAAAGGTTTGGATCAAAAGTTGGTGAATTCGGCGGATCTCATAATGTACAGTACAAATGAAAAATATGAAAGCTTTACCTGAATTTTTTTTTGAAATCTTTTGGATTTGTGAAAGCCCCAAATTGATTGGAAGATGGAAGTTGTTGACTCGTTTTTACTAGAAGTCGCCGGAAAATATTCAGGTGGAGAAATAGTGAAGGGTGGGGAAGCATGTGCCATGATACAAATAGCTGAATCTAGATTCTCTTGCATCAACTCAACATCGGAGTTTGAGCTTCCCAATTTTAAAAAATATTTTGGTCATACTTCATTGCAACTCAATAAATCAGATATATATTACATAGTTTTGACGGCTCATTTGTTTGCACTTATCAGATGAATGATTTGTCACTAAATACATTTATTTTTATTAAAATTTTAAATACGTATTTCATTTGAATAACTCTTGTGTTTGTTTGGATAATTTTTACTGTTATTTTATTCACAACTATCAAACATCATCATTAATCATTGCTATCATCACAATCACCACTATTATTATTATTGTCAATCATCAGTCACTATCACTACTAAAATCTTGATAGTATAGAATATGAGTCATTCGCATAAATACTTTTATTTTGGGATAGTTTTTTATTTTTATTCCTCAAATTAGTGGTCTTTAATTTTTCCCTTCAGCACTTTACATAACAAAAAAAAGTCAAAAATACCCTTAACAGCAAAAAAAATCGCTACTTATGTCGTTGATCTTGATGATCCATGCCTTCTAGTAAAAAATAAAATTACTAATAAACCAAAAATGAGTACTAGTACTATATATATATGGTAGACAATTATAACATGAACTCCATGATTTTTTTTTTTGACAGACAATTATAACGTGAACTCCCAATGTAAGTAGAAGAGTCAATAAGTCCAAATGAAATCCATGAAGAAAAAGGAAAAAAAAAAATTGCCACAAGGCACAAGTTATGCCTTATAAGGCATAAGTTTAATTTTAGAATGTTATGCCTTAAGAGTTTATAACACACAAACTATATTTTAAAGCAACTGAAATTATGCCCCAAAGCATAAGTAAGTTATGTCCCAAGGCATAGAGTTCAGTAGCACAAGTTGTGCCTCAAGACAAAAGAATTTAATCCTTATACCACAAGGCACAAGTTATCCCTTATACGGCATAAGTTTAGTTTTAGAATATTATGTCTTAAGAGTTATAATACACAAATTATATCTTAAAACAAATAAAAATTATGCCCCAAAGTATAAGTAAGTTATGTCCCAAAGCATAAAGTTTAGTAATATAAGTTGTGCCTTAAGATAAAAGAACTTATCCATTGCCACAAAACAAAAAAAAATTTACCTTATAAGACATAAGATTAATTTTAGAATGTTATGACTTAAAGAATTACAATACACAAATTATATGTTAAAACAAATGAAAGTATACCCAAAAACAGTAGAGAATATAGAGTATGTTCCAGTTCAATTTTTTAATGGAGGGAGTAAAAGAAAATGAATTTAGTAAGAAATCCATTTCAAAGTGATCATATTAGTTATATTTCTTAAACAATAATGAATAAAAATTATTAGGATATCTATAGCCCGATTTACTTAATAATGGAAAGAAAATAAATTCTTTCTAGTAATATGGCGCGTGAGAAGGAATGAACTGAATTGAAAAGTATGAGAAAATTAATGAGCAGATAATGGTAATATTGTTAATAAATTATTATTAAATAAATACTAATGGCAAAAATTAAAGACCACATACTTAAAGGGTAGATATTAAAGACCACTGCACTTCAGTGGTATTCTGTGCAAAAACTTGGTAGAATATCAAACTGAGATTAAAAAGAAAAAAATTACTTTTCACTTTTCTTATTAGCTAAAGAAATTTTAAAAGAAAAAAAAATAAAAAAAAGGGTCCTTTAAAAATAATATTTTGTTAAAAAAAAGAATGTGATTAAAAATAAACAATATATTTATTAGAAATGACATTTTTGATCCAAAAGTAACATCAGGAGCATTTTGGACCAAACTATTAACAATAGGGACATTTTTTAACCAAAACATTGACATTAAGACATTTTTGAACCAAACAATTAACGAAGACCATTTTTATTCAATTTCATATAGTTTAAGGGCATTTTTAACTCTTTTTTTTTATAAATATTGTATTCAGTTAAACACCGTCATATAAAATTAAACAATTAAAGTAAATTGCCTTAAACCTTAGATATAAAAGTTTGATAGTTTATACGTTAGTTAATAATTTGATAATTGTTGTATTGCCCCGGTAGTTTCTTGTCTTTTGATTTCTATTATTATGTATTGCGTGTTTTCTGACTATCATATTATTTTGTTGTAGTTATTGTCCTGTTACTGTTTGTTACTTTTGTTACCATCTACCTATTTGATCGATTGAACTGAGTCCTACAATCTCTCTACCTCTGAGATGGAAGTAAGATATGTAAACACTTTATTCTTCCTAAACCCCACTTTTTGAAATTATAATGAATACGTTGTTGTTGTATATGGAGAAGTTAGTATTCTTCATTTTTGCACATGAAAAGGAGCAATTTGTGCAGATCCTATAAGTTGGAAAGTCACATATATAGCATATTCTTTTTTTTTTTTTTGGCCAGAATATACCAAATATTCGAAGAACTGAAATTAGAAACATACTACATATATATGGGGGGTTCTATAGTAAGCAAAAGCTCTACAAAAATTCCTTTGCATATTTTCTCTCGACTAATTTTTATCATCAGAATAAGTCACCTTTTTCCATCTCTCTTTATTAGGCTGCTATGGTGCTGAAAATACTGAACACCAGACAATACCATCTCTCGGTAGGCTGGGGCGTGGGAACGAAAGCTGCAAAAATCCCAAGAAGACCTCTCGATTTCTCTCTCAGCTGGTTCAGATGAACAAATCAAGACCATAATGAGCATGAGGTCCACGAATTCTGAATGATCGTCCCACGGAAAAGCCTTCCAGATTTTGACATGTTCAAAATACCATAAAGAACCAACAACCAAATGAACAGAACACAACAGAACAGAAAAGAAAACTAGATACAGATATGTCAGTCAATTGATGTTAGATTCTTGAACAAAAGAACCCATCTTCAACTAATTTATGGGAGCTCCGGAAAAGCAAAATCTTCAAATGAACTAATTTCTACAAATCTTAACATAAGGAGAGAGAAGGAGACATTTTGAAGGTGCTAATATACACAGATAACGCAAAAGAATGGCAGCCTGGAATAACAAAAGCATACCAAAGACTTGCTCTTATTTTGCATCATAGCACAGGGCCAGAGTGACGGTGCTTGATGAAGCCTTTGAATCTGTTTGAATAAAGATTCAGAATTACTCTTTACAGCTAATATAGAATATATCATAATTGTAAACTAAATCATTAAATATTAACCTTCAAATTCATCGCGCATCCAGTCCTGGGCACACATCAAAGCTTGCAAGGTATCTGATCTTAGCGAACTGCGATACGGTTCAAGAGCCTTATTCCCAGTGCTGAACACATACTCTAGTGAAGCTTTTGACATCGGCATTCCTAGAATATTGCGTGCCATCATGGACAGAATAGGATACCTTGGAGTGTGAACTTTCCACCAGTTTAATATGCTAAAATCGTCTTTTCTAGGGAACAGCTTTTCCTCCAAATAATTGTCCAAATCTGATTTAATGTTGTTGCTCACTGAGGTCTCATAGATGAATTTGTCAAATCCTGTCAGCCTATCATTATTAGCACCAGCACCACCAACTTGAGATGCTTCAGCTTGACCATTAGGAGCTAATGGTGAGTAAATAGCATGGCCATTATACAGAGCCTTCATACAATCTGAGACAATATTAATGCAGTCTGGAGCACTATCACCATATATTTGTGGATAATAGTATTTAACCAATTGCATCTTGAATCGTGGGTCTAAGATAGCTGCAATAGCCAAAGCCAAACTACATTTTTTCCAGTACTCATCAAATCTGCTTTTCAACTTTAGAGCCAAAGAATTAACAAAATCATCTGAGTTTTGACACCACTCAATCAACTGCAAATGAATATCACAGATCTCTGGGAAATATGTATTTGCAGTAGGATACTTGCTTCCTGCAAAAACATTGGAAACTTCAACAAAGAGCTTAAGGAAGCCAGCAATGGCACTTATCCTGTCCCACTCGGTCACAGTTGGACACATTGCATACCGAGAATCATGTTCTTGCAAAAGGGGAAATGTGTCTTTGTATTCCAAAGCAGTTTCAATCATGATATAAGTTGAGTTCCAATAAAATGAATTATCAAGATTCAGGCACTTCTGGGAATCAACCCCAGCAATTTGTGACATCTCAATGAACTTTTCCTGGGTTGCCTGTGAACTTCGAACATACCGAATACTTTCACGGACCTTGTGGATTATCTGGCTTGCTGTTTCTAAAGTATCTTGGACCATCAACTTGACAACATTAGCTGCACAGCGTGTATCAAATAATTGACCATCACAATAAAGAAACCTGTGCTGACAAAGCTGCTCTCTGATTTTGCTTACAATTTTGTCATATGTCGAGTAGTTGTCAAATGTCACTGAAAACAATTTCCGGTCGATATCCCAATTTCTTAGACTAGTCATGATAACTTCTGATAGCATATCTTCTGTTTGGGAAGGATCAGTTGTCAAAAAATTCAGAATCTTCTTTTTAAGATGCCAAGAGTCATCTATGTAATGTGCTGTCAAACACAAGTATTCAGCATCGCCATTCGCAGTCCATGTATCAGCACTAAGGCTGATTTTCCCAGGCAATTTGTCCAACTCTTCATATACTTTCTGTCTCTCCATCAGATAAATTTCCCGGCAGTCGGCCTCAACTCCATCAAATGTTGCAATGTCAAACAAGGGTTGAAGATTTCTGACAAATATACGGAAACCAATATGTTCAACCATAGACAACGGATAACCATGTAATATGATCATGCGAGCAAGATCAAGCCGGCTTCGCCTGTTATCAAAGTTAACAATCCCATTGTTGAATAACCCATCTCTTGTGTGTCCTTCTTCAAACTTAGTCCTCACAATGCTGACTGCTTCACCGTTTCTCTGCTCTTGATCAAAACTAAAATTCGAGATGGCAAGAGTTTCCTCCTTTTTCTTTCCCCGTGTAAGCAACTGACTTATATCATGGTTTGATCTCCTACGACATCTGATCAAATGATTTCTCAAATGTGAAGTCCCACTGGTACTAGACCCACTAAGTTTCCTTTTACAGTGCCTACAGATAGCCACAAAAGTATCACCTTTCTTTACTCTATCAAAGTCATTCCACACAACAGATTTTAGCCTACTGGAATTGACTATGACTTCTTCCTCCTCTATCTCCATTGGATTCCACTGTAGCAATAACTGGGATATTTTTTAGGAGGGCATGGAGAAAATGACAAGACAAATATTAGTTCTAAACCAGAATAAATGAAGAAACAACAAAGCTTCAATAACACAGACTAATTGAAATCATACAGTTCTTTAAATTACCAATTGGAATAATATTGTATCAATCACACAAGCACAAATACGCCATATATATATCTTTCCAGAAATTGACAACCCTTTATATACATTACCAATAATTGGAAGGTCGCAATGCACATAAAAGTTGCACCAATATTTCAATAGACTATTAGGAACCTCAACCTCTAAAAAGCTTTAATAAAGAAATAATAAGTAATACTTGGGAGAAAAAGGAAGTACATACTAATCATCGGGGGCAGGGTTATATTGCATGAAGGGGTTCAATTGAATCCCCTTAGCCCAAAAATTATACTAAGCATATAACATAAAAATAATTTTTAAAAATCTAAATTGTTGAATCCCCTTGGCACAAGGGAATCTTCTAGTGTAATGGTAAAGGTGGCTCCAAAGTTGCTTCAGGTTGCAGGGTCAAGAACCAGATCTGACTTTTTTTAGTCTCCTTGTTAGAATTCTGACTGCGCTAACGATATACTTTAGTAGCATCGACAACTTGTAAAATGGCTTCTAATTTAAATAAGATCCAAAGAGCGAAACTTTTAAAACAACTTCAAGGATCCTCTCTGGTGCAGGATATCCTAAAATTAGTAAAGTATTGTCAATCACAAAGTGGTCAAAATGAACTTATAACAAATGTCATAGGCAAGAAAAATGGAAGCAAACTCGTGAAGAGTTCCAATGAGAACAATGACAAACAAAGTGTTCAACATAAGATCATTGTCAACCAAAAGCAGGACAACTTTTTTTATGAGCAAACAAAATAGCACAACTTTCTCCATTCCCATTCATAAACTGACACACAACTAGAGAATATTTTAAACACACGTTTCAATACTGTACAGACAAAAAGAATACACCATAAGTTTCACCAACATATTATTCTACGGATAAATAAGCCTTCTCATACTTCACCCAAAAAAATACCTGATAAAAAAAATACTTCACCCAAAAAAAAGGCCTTCTTGGATAATTACTCGAACATTTGTGAGGATGGATTGGCTGGTCACTTTATCAAAAGAAGATGTATCATGATATTATACACTGTGCTCTAACAACATGCCTTCTGCCTCCTTACATTTTTATCCTTTGAGTTCATATTTTGCCACACCCTGAACAATGGGTTATGTCTTGAGAGTATAAAAACCAAGGTACTTCTTTCTTCTATTGTTCTTTTTTCACTTTCAAATTTTCAATTTGAATATAATGGTTGAATCATTCGACTCTATTTTCACCATGAATCTTGGGTTGACATATTCATCCTTTTTTCTTGTTATAAGTATAGAACATTTATCCTAAAAATTAATATTCATCTTCACTATATCCACTCCCGCCAAGACCTTGGTGTATCTTTAGCGAGTACGGAGTATTATCACCTGTTTTCACAACTAACCCACTGAGTAGTTCTTGAGTACACAAAATGAATTACTAAGGCATCTTCGTCCATACCAACTACTGCATCGGACTCGCAGGGATTTGGTTCAATGGCAAAGGTAGTATAGTGACGGATGTGCGATAGGCTCACGTCACAAGTTCGAAACCTGCCTGTTGAACCAAGTCTGGTATGCTAATGTGACAATAATTTTCACTACTTGACTGAGCTTTCATTTTAGTTGTCAAAAAGTTTTCAATATTCCAAATATTATAATGTTGCATTACCTATGTGACTTCTGCAGTTAGTTTTCTTTTAAGCTGTTACTCAAGAAATACACCTAAAAAATGATTAAGGTCCAATCCTCCAGCTGTGCACTGTTTACCATTATATGATAGTGAAAAGAATATAGGTACATAAGACTAATTTTGGGCAAGGATCAGTATTAATAATATACCAATAAACCTAGACCAGAATTCTCTACCATTTACATTACAAAAACTACCTATCAAATTCCCACACATCACATCAAACCAGACTTCTTCACCATTTACATTATAAGAAACATTATCAAATCTACCAATAAACCTAGACCGGACTTCTCTACCATTTACATTACAAAAAACACCCATCAAATTCGCACACACAACATCAAACCGCACTTCTCTACCATTTACATTACAAAAAAACAGAATCGAAATCTGCACACATCACATAAAAATTTACAGCTTTATCAAATGCTTTTCTAAAGGTGTATTAAACTATATATAGCACTTAAATTTCAAATTTCAACTATAACTTTACTCCAAACTAGTTGGAGTCAGCAATATGAACATCAATATCCACTTTGCTCTATATGAATCCTCAAACCCACATAAGACAATAGGAAAAAATTTACAACTAAGAGATTCCAGCCAACACAACACCGAAATTACTCTTTAATTTACAAAGCACAACATTGTTTGCAAACCAAAGATGGGAACTTTAACCACAAATTAGAGGTTGATAGGCAAAGTTCAAATAGTAGTAATGTAAAAGACAGAGTTACCCGGTCCATTCTGATTCATATGAATCCTCAAACCCTCCAAAGACAACAAGAAAGAAATCTATAACTAAACTAGGCACTAAAGAAATTGTAGCCAACAGAACACCAACATTACTCATTAATTTTACAAAGCACTACATTGTTTGGAAAACCAAACATTGAAACATTAAGCACAAATTAGTGCTCCAAAGGCAAAATTCATAGAGTAAAAAAGCTCAACCCAGTACCGAATTTTGCACTCCCCAACCCGGGTCTCCACGACCCAGTAACCCGATCCATTAGGGTAGATGGGAAAAAAAAAACTAAAAGTCGGGTCGGAGAAGCAGAATTATTAAAACCCTATGGACATCGGATCAGGAAACTAAAACTAAACATCATATAACCCAGAATTCTTTCGGACTTCGGGTTTAAACATATATCCATAACAACAGTTTCAATTATAACACTACCATATATGACCAAAAGATAAGAGAAACAGAGATATAGAGAGAGAAACAGTGTGTGTGTGTGTGTGTGAGAGAGAGAGAGAGAGAGAACAGAGAGAGAGACTTACGAGAATTGAAGAACCTTTTGGCGTTGTTTACAGGGCAGAAGTTTAGGGTTTGTTTTGTGAGTTGGTTACGTTTTTGTGTAGTGAAGGAAATCACATAGTGAAGGTGTAACTGTGTGAAAAAACGAAGAGATGAGAGAGTGAAGAAATTCTTTTTTTTTTTTTTTTGGGTAAAATGGATCTAATTTGGCATAGAAGGGCGCCAACCCGAAGAGAACAATTAATTTGGGCCAACTGTTAAGGCTCCGGTTATTTAGGCCTATATGTGAAGAGCTTCAATATCTGTTTTAGCCCAGATTAACTCTTGGTTTTCATTCCATTTTAAATGGGGATTTTCATAAATAGCATTATTATATCATACACACACTTTTATAAATATGACAAAATTGGCTCATAAAATTATAATTCATTTAACTCGATTAAATTTGAGTTAATTATTGACTCACTTATTTATTAACTCATCTTATTTCAACACATTAAAGTTTGGGCTGATATCTACCCAAATTAAGGTTTTGCATGAATTGCTCTTACTTTGGGGGGATTTTTAAGTTTTGCAACTCAAATTATTGGTCTTTAATCTTTACCCTTACAACTCATGTAGTAAAAAATTTATTTCCAAAATATCCTTAATTTCGCTAGGCAAACTTTTCTAGAGAATATTTGTCTGAAGGCATAAATTAAGTGTTATTTAATTTCACAAGGCATACCATTAACCTTAATATGTAAAAAAAAAAATAATCGACATGTATAGATTAACCCTAAGAAGGCACACGTTAATGCTGCTGAAATTATGCCCAAGACACAAATTCATAATTTATGTTGTTGAATTTATGCCTCAGGGACAAATTCATACTGTTGAATTTATGCCGCAGGAACAAATTCATACTGTTGAATTATGCCCTAGACACAAATTCATTCATGTTGCTGAATTTATGCCCCAGATACAAATTCATGTTGCTGAACTTGTACCCCACACAAATTCATTCATGCTGCTTAATTTATGCCCCAGACACAAATTCATTCATGCTGCTGAACTTATGCCCCAGACACAAATTCGTTCATGCTGCTTAATTTATGCTCCAGATACAAATTCATGTTGCTAACTTATGTCTAAGGCACAAATTCATGATTCATGTTGCTGAATTTATGCCTCAGACACAATTTTATGTTGTTAAACTTATATCATGCTACTAAACTTATGCCCCTGATGTGTCACGCCCCGCCTTGGGGGGGTATGACTGGCACCTGGTGCCCTAGAAGGACCTGGACTACTAACTGGTGAGCCTAAGCACATCTGGTGTCTGGCTAGCTCTATCTCAGATTTCTAGAAGCAACGGGCTATATAACGGTTGTAAACACAGCCTCCGGCCGACTGGGCCTATAGCCACCTGTATATGTAATAACAGCTAACCAGAAACATACTCATA
>JACEIK010001509.1:201425-222564 GCA_018107945.1 Datura stramonium | reverse complement strand
ACAAACCTTCTTACCCGAGCTCTCTGATTAGCCGCTAGCTCTGGTGCATACTTGGATAAATGAGTGAACTCCAAAGCATACTCCTGTACTATCATGTTACCCTGCTTCAGGTTCACAAACTCTGTTGCTTTAATCTCCCTCATCTCACGAGGGAAGAACCGATCCAGAAATGCGGCATTAAACTCCTCCAAACCAATAGGGCCTGCTCCAAATGCCCTACTATCCTTCCAGTGCTTAAACCAAAATTGTGCAACCCCTTTTAACTGATACGAGGTTAGATCAACTCATTTCTCTCTGATCATCCCAATGATTTGAGTGATCTTTAGAACATCATCAATGAACTCATGCGGATCCTCATCCATCTTTGACCCAAGAAACACCGGAGGGTTCATCCTAAAAAAGTCTCAGACTCTTGCCACCGCCTCATTCCTGTTAAACGGGACATGCGCTACGGCCTGCTGATTGATCTGGGCGGTCAAGGCCTGAGCAAGGATCTAAATGGCTACCCTGAACTCAACATGGGCAACTGGCTCAGGCATATGCTCCTCATCAGCTGGTGGGGCCTACTGGTGCCCATCTCCATTGCCATTCTCATGACCATTTCTGTTCCCATTTCTTCTTCCATTAACTCAATGAGGAGGCATGATTCTTCAAATGCGTATAGCACGAGTTAGAAGGAGAGAGGTATTTCATGGCATGACATAGATCATAAAAGAAGGGATTTTTCCTAAAATGTTTCGTATCCTCTTCGTCATAAATGTGGTGCGCTTCACACCCATGAAAAAGACACTACTTAACGCAGCTTTTAGACACCCTAGGACACTTTAAAATATATTTTTTTGATACCAAGTTTGTCACGACCCGAGCTAGGACCCAAATCGAGACATGGGAAAAGGAACCCTGAGAGGCTCCAAGTGTCCATGGAATGAACATAGCATCCAACTCAACATAATAAAATGGAAGATCAACATAATTAACATAGCAGAATTTTGCATACATAGGTATCAAGATAAAACTAAATCAACAATGACAAGCTGATCTCTACATAACGACCGAAAGCCTCTAACATAACAGATGAGCTGATGGGATAGCACCTCCAACTAGCTCTACAAAGTCTAAAACTGAAAGGAACATAACAACTATAAATGACTAAACGTCCTCAAAGGATAAGGACTAACCAACACCGGCTTAACAGGTTAGAGAGGGAAGTAGGGGCTAATGATGCGGCTGAGATTGATCCCTCGGATCTGTATCATGAATCGATACAACTTAGAGTATGTGGTTAGTACTTGGAACGTACTGAGTATTCAAGGTAAGTAAAATGGATAGTTAAAATACATAAGGGTTCATAAGAGTAGGACAACATGATCATAACATAAATATCATAATGTAACATAAGGGCTCAAGGTTTTCAAAATATTCATAAATCAGTCAAAATCATAATAATAGGAGAAAAGCTTCATTAAAAATGACTCGATCCAAAGTAACATAAACATAACTATGCATAAATCATGAGGAACAATGGGAGATTCTTATAACCGACATACCCCATATGAGCACACATGGAGCCCGACCTGTAAACCCCAACTCGGGAGGGTGTTCGTACCTTGCCAAGGGTACAACCATGAGAAGAGGCATATATCACTCATGAAAGGCCCAATTGGGGAAAAGAGGGGCAGTCTCAAGGGAGGTCCCATCATGGCTACGTTAGCATATAGTTTTGAGACTCGGGGTATGCTTTGACCCCAAATCTACTCAGTGTTAAATACTACTCCAAAGAATATATAGTGCTCATATTATAGTACAGAAGACATAAATGCATGGGCTAGTTAAATCATAATAATCATAAGCATGCTTGAAATACGTGAACAAGCCATGTAATAAGGCACGTGAGTCGGCCAAAATCATAAGTCCATAAATCATGAAATTCATTCATATTTGTAAAACATTTATATACTTGATATTTCATAAATCCATGATAAGTACTTGAGATAAATCATATCTTAAAGCATAAATCATAATTAGGTTAATTTAGATCAAGATCATAGTGAAAGCATAACTTGACTTTTCATAAGAACATACATAATTGGGCATAGATGGATTTAAATTTAAATCTATAAATTTATATTCAATATATTCATACAATATTCTCATAGATCATAAAATATGATTTAATATATGGAAGAGATTGACCTATCGATAGATCATAGAGAATTTCACAAGAATTGGAATAACCACCCCCCTTAGATCATGAAACTTAAATGTAGAATTGAAATCCATGGAAATTGAGAGCTTTGAGCATGAGAGTGAAAGGAACTCTCATTGATAGCCTAATACCTGGGTAAGTTTATCAAACACTCTTACTTGAATACCCAAAGGAAATTAAAGGAGAATTGATGGATTTTAGCCTTGATCACCCCTAGGAACCTTCTAGTCTTTCATGGATGGAGAGGAGTGATCTAGAATGAGATAAACCATTTTAAAAAAAATCCTAACTAAGCTTAAAATAAAGTAGTTTAGGCCTTAGGAACTTAGAAATTATGAAAAGCCCTTAATAAATTCACATGAAATCGCACACTGCGAGTCCCAATGAGGGACTGCACGACTCGTGCCCGCTGACCACTACTCATGGTCACCTTCTCATGATCAACACTGAGAACTTGACTTTCATGGTCACCACAGGAGATACCATGACTCGTGGTGTACCCGATGATTCGTGGTGATGACCCGTTAGGTACACTACCCATTTTCGTTCATCCTTCAAACTACCCTTAACGATGGTTGACCTAGCGAATCATGGTGCTAACCACAACTCGTGGTCACACCTGTGGTCACCCCAAATCTAAAAAATTCATCCACGACCAAACTCCTCCCCACGACTCGTGGTGCATCCCATGGGTCATGGGACAACTCTTTTTGTGACTTGGTGTAGAAAACTCAGTTTTCTCCGCTTCAACTCCTAGGTCTGATCTTAGGGCTTTTAAGGTATTACACTAGTATGCATGAATGTTTATGAACTCCCAAGTTATGATTCCATAATTTTTATTTATGAATTCTATTTCAAGTATGCATTATCTTATGATATAGGGAAAGTGTAACACCCTAAAATATTCCTAGACCAGACTCAGACCTTGCAAGAAGAACTGGGGAAATAAGAAATTTTATTGTAGAACGATACAGACAACGGATCGTGGCAAGATCCAACGGGCCGTTGTCTTAGTTGTTGTCATCATAGAAGATTCTCTTGGGGGGAAACAACGAGGCCTAGGATGATCCATTCGTGGAAACAATGAGCCTTCTTGTCGTCCATTGGATCCCAACTTCAGAAGCCTATTGGACTCTTCCTTGAAATAACGACTCGTGGTTCCTACCAACGACCCATTGCCACCACTCGTCACCTAGTCCCAGGCCCTAATAGTGTAGGCCACAAGTCGATGCGATGACCCGTTGGTTCAACCAATGAGTTGTTGTGTTGATCGTTGTCTTAGGGCCCAATTTCCCTACCTATAACAACGAGAAGTACCAAAGACCCGTCTGTTGTTCCAACGAGTCGTGGTATTCTCTTGTGGTCCCTTTTTAGTGAGCATGGTTGTTTGACCCAGGACCAATGGTGGGTTCCAATATGTCGTGGCTTCGACCAACAACCCGTTCTGAGGCCGGTTGGTTCGGGTCATCCAATTTTTAGTTCGCTTTTCCAGGGTTATGTTGGTAATTTCCCACATTTTTAATGCTTAAACCTCATCACTTTGGGCTCGTTTAGGTGGGATTTAAAGGGGTAGAACGACCTTTTCCCCTTCATTTCACTCTTTCCCTCAAAATGTAAGCGTAGAACAGTCAGGAAGTTCAGAACAGAAGCTAGGGCGGACGATTGTCTTCTCAAGGATCTTCTCTAGAAATTCTTAGCCAGGTATGTGGGTATTCAACAAGGGAATAGTTCTTCCCTTGTGTCCCCAAAATTCTTCTTTATCTTCTCTAACGGTTCTAGCCCTAAAACTTTTGAATGTGAAAAAATTATTTGTCAAACATCGTTTGATTCATGTGGAATATTATTTATGTTAATTGTAGATATTTTCCACCAGTTTGTAACTATTTTGACTCTTGTCCCTGTAAAGTAAATTCTATCCCTAGCTCTTGAATGTAGAAAAACTAGAGTCTTGCATAAGTGATTAATTATTAAAATTTCTTCATTCTATCAGTGTTGGGGATTCCCATATTGTTAGTATGTATTGAAATCTCAGTCAGATCTATGTCCGTTTAGTTCAGTCTGAATGTTAGAATACTTAGTACTACTCAGAAATGTCAGCTGATCAGTTTGACTAAAGAAATTCTTGAGGTGTTAGTAGTGCCTCCCAGTTATCAGAATTAGACTCAGTATTAGATTTTAGTGGTTCTTTAGGCGGTCATGAAACTTTTAGATAAGTAGTTCTGACCAGACTTAGGACCCTAGCTTCATATTACAGTTTGTTCTTTAGACGGTTATGATGCTTCCAGATAATCAGCTCTAAAATGTCTTAGAACCCATTTATAGAATCCGGTCAGATAAGACTTTCAGGGTACTCTCAGATAGTATCCATGACTTAGTTGATGTTTTGGGCCTTAGTTTCAAGCTATCAGCTCAGTAGTAAGTCTAGGACTATCAAGTGGGGTAGGACTTAGCACCAAGGGGACCGGGGTTCCAACGCACCCAGGTTCCCAAAACTACGTTGCCACCATATGTTATATTTATTAGCCTCATGGCCTAGACCCGTGATCACTCAGTTCTTGTCTCTATACCCTGACAAGGTATATTGGTCCTACTGATAGGGTGTATACATCGGACTTCACGTCTAGCTCACGTGGTTATATATTGGTTATAGACTCTCCTACTAGTCAACTCAGTTCACGTTAAGATTAGTTAGTTCAGATCAGTTCAATACGATATTTCAAATTAGTATCTAAGATTTAGGGCATATCTTTGATCATCAGACAGGGTCATTTAGACAATCTCAATTTATTGCAGTTATTCATTTTTTAGTATTTTCAGTTGGTCATTGATGTCTTTTTAGTGCAATCATTTTATTCCTTGTGTATGGTTTCTCTCACTTACTCAATACATTCAAAGTACTAATGCATACCTATTATGCCATATCGTTTTATGATATAGCTGCAAGTTCTCAGACTCAGCACCGTTAGCCAACCTTATTCAGAATTTTCCAGTTGCATCATTGGTGATTCCTCATCTTTCGAGGATGAGGATTATTTCATTCATTTCTATTTTATTTTATTTAGACTCGAAGTTAGCTAGGGGCTTGTTCCAGTAACTCATCAGTTTTAGTTAGCTTTTAGACACAGACATGGTTCCAAATTTTCAGCTTTATTTTCATAAATATTTTATATTATTACTTTAAAGCTTCCACAATGCTTTACTCAGAATGCTAGTGCTATGATAGAACATGGGTTAACTTGGATTTACTTGTGGCTCCAAATACCATGTTCCATCCAGGGTATAGACTTGGGTCATCATAAACTTGGTATTAGAGCAGTAGGTTTAGAGTATCCTCAGATGTCTGAAAGCCGCATTGAGTAGAGTCCTTTTCATGGGTGTGAAGCACGCCACACTTATGACGGGGAGGCTACGATATGTTATAGGAAAACTCCCTTTTGTTCATACTCTTTATCATGCATTGAAATTTAATTCCAGAATCGTTCTCCTAACTCATGCTCTATTTCATTTCAGTGAATCATGCCTCCGAGACGTGGTAACAGAAGAAAATATGGTAATGCTCACTAACCTACCCCACCAGCTCTAGTAGCCCCTCAGGATGATCCAGTGTCCACCACAGAGTTCAGGGCAGCAATCCTGCTTCTCGCACAGACAGTTACCAATCAGGTGAACCGGAATGTGGTTCTGATAAAAAACAATGGGTCCGCAGTAGCTACCCTAGTTCAAAACTTCACTAGGATGAACCCTCCAGTTTTCCATGGATCTAAGGTGGGAGAGGACCCACAGGAGTTCGTGGATAAGATTAGAAAGACCACTAAAATCATGGGTGTCAGTTCCCCGAAGAGTGCCGACTTGGATGCCAACCAGTTGAAAGGGGTAGCCCAGATCTGATAAGAATAATGGAAGAAGGGGAGACCAGTGGGAGTAGGACTGGTGGAATGGGAGGTGTTAACTATAACCTTCCTAGATAGATTCTACCCTTGGGATCTTAGGGAGGTAAAAGTGGCGAAATTCATGAATTTGAAACAAGGGAATTGAATGGTGGAAGAGTATGCACTAGAGTTCACCAGGTTTTCTAAATATGCTCTAGAGATGGTGGTCGAGCCAAGGGCTCGTATGCTGAAATTGATGAATAGAGTGTCGAACTTGGTCCTCAAGAAGTGTAGGACTGCAATGCTTATCAAGTACATCGATCTCTCCAGCCTCATAGTTCATGCCCAGCAAATTGAGGCAGAAAAATTGAAAGATTTGGTGCGGGAGAACAAATGGGCGAGAACCGAGCAGTAAGATTATGGCCATCAAACATCTAGATGTAGTAGCGGCCCACAGCAGCAGCAGTAGAGGGCTCCAGCACCCACTTAATCCAATTCCCTGACTTTCCTGTCCCACAAGGATCGGAGGGGTGGAGCATCTTGCTCACAATCCTAGAGTCACGGCGCAACAACCACTACAACTACCCAGCTTTCCCTCAATGTGCGTCCTGGGGAGTGATTTCAAGGTCGAGAGGGCTATTTTGGTTGTGGATAGCTTGGTCATTAGCTTAAAGAATGCTTGTCAGCTGGACTGTGGGGATCACAATCCACTGCTTCAGTAGCTCCAATAGGTCAACACCTCAAGTCCAGATGGCGGCACACACCAAAATTGTTTTTATGCATTATCCTCTCGTTAGGATTAGGAGAGCTCACCAGACGTGGTCATGGGTATGTTACGCCTTTTTCATCTAGACGTGTATGCCCTATTAGATCCAAGAGCCATACTTTCATTTGTGACTCCCTATGTAGCCATTCACGATTTCAGTCCAAAGGTCCTCTCAGAACCATTCTTAGTCTCCACCCCAGTAGGCGAGCCAGTTAGAGCTAGCCGGGTGTATAGAAGCAGCCCAGTATCAATATTGAATAAAGTAATTCCAGCTAATATGGTAGAGTTAGACATAGTTGACTTTGACCTCATTCTTGGCATGGATTGGTTACACTCTGGTTATGCCTCAGTTGACTGCAGAATTAGGGTTGTCAGGTTAGAGTGGACGAGTAGTAGTTCAGCGCCTAAGAGTCGGTTTATTTCCTACCATAAGCCTAGAAAGCATATTTCCAAAGGGTGTATTTATCATCTAGTTCGGGTAAAAGATTCTAACTATGAGACCCCAACTATCCAGTTAGTCGTAGTTGTCAGCAGTTCCCCGATGTGTTTACCAAAAATCTTCCCAGAGTCCCTCCTGAACGGGAAATAGACATCACCTTCTTGATAAGGGTTTAATCAGACCTAACATCTCTCCCTGGGGAGCTCCAGTACTATTCATGCGAAAGAAAGATGGTACCCTTAGAATGTACATCGATTACCATCAATTGAACAAGGTTACAGTCAAGAATAGGTATCCCCTACCAGGATTGATGACTTGTTCGATCAGCCTCAGGGAGCTAGTAGTTTCTCTAAGATAGATCTCAGGTCGAGGTATCATCAACTTAGAGTCAGAGAGTGTGACATACCAAAAAAAGTTTTGAGGACTCGGTATGGTCACTATGAGTTCGTGGTTATGTCCTTTGGACTTATAAATGCCCCTACAACTTTAATGGACCTGATGAATAGAGTTTCAAGTAGTATCTAGATATGTTCATCATTGTATTTAACGATGACATTCTGGTATACTCCAGAAATGAGGAAGAGCATGCTAATCATCTTAAGATAGTGCTTCAGACACTCAGAGATCGCCAATTGTTCGCCAAGTTCAGCAAATGCTAGTTCTGGATGATGTCCGTGACTTTCCTTGGTCATGTGGTCTCGGGTGAGGGTATTTAGGTAGATCCTCAAAAGATAGCAGCGGTGAAAGACTAGACCAGACCACCTCCCGAACGTAAATCAGAAGTTTCTTTGGTCTAGCCAGATATTACTAACGCTTTGTGGAAGGCTTTTCCTCTATAGCATCTCCTATGACTAGGCTAACTCAGAAGAAGGTGAAATTTTAGTGGTCAGATGCATGTGAGAAGAGTTTCCAAGAGTTAAAAACTCGACTCACTATCGCTCCAGTGTTGACCTTTCAAGAAGGAACAGATGGGATTGCAGTGTATTGCGACACTTCCAAAGTTGGACTTAGTTGTGTTCTG
Organism: Datura stramonium; assembly: GCA_018107945.1. Lineage (NCBI taxonomy): Eukaryota > Viridiplantae > Streptophyta > Magnoliopsida > Solanales > Solanaceae > Datura > Datura stramonium. Next base: position 214,263 of record JACEIK010001509.1, on the reverse strand, counting down.
ATGCAGCAAGATAAGGTGATAGCCTACACCTCCAGATAGCTCAAGGTTCATGAGAAAAACTATCCGACTCATGACTTGGAGTTGGCAGTTGTGGTGTTTGCGTTAAAAATATGGAGGCACTATTTTTATGGGTCTCATGTGGATGTTTTCACCAATCACAAGAGCCTTCAGTATGTGTTTAGTCAGAAAGACCTAAATATTCGTCAGAGAAGGTGGTTGAAGCTATTGAAGGACTATCACATGAGCGTGTTGTATCACCCGGGAAAAGCCAATGTGGTGGCTAATGCCCTATGCAGAGTGTCTATGGGGATCTGGCTCATGTTGAGCAAGGAAAAAAGGAGCTGGCAGAGGATGTCCACATAATAGCTCGGTTGGGAGTATAGTTGTTTGATACAGTTGAGGGTGGAGTAGTTGTGCAAAGTGGATTAGATTCCTCATTTGTAGTTTAAGTTAAGTCAAGGCAGGATGAAGATCCCGTACTTCTTATACTAAAGGAGGCGGTTCGCAGAAAAGAAGTGGAGGCTTTCTGCCCAGGGGGAGATGGTGTAATCCGTTACCAGGGCAGATTGAGCATACCAGATGTGGGTGATTTGAGACTAAATATACTGGCTGAAGCACAAAATTTGATATATTCCATCAACCTAGGTGCCACTAAGATATACCGCAATTTACGGGATATTTATTGGTGGAACGACATGAAGAGAGACATCGCTGAATTTGTAGCCAAGTGCCCGAACTGGCAACAAGTCAAAGTAGAACACCAGAGACCAGGAGGTGTGACTCAGGATATCAGCATACCCACATAGAAGTGGGAAGAAGTAAATATGGATTTTATTACGGGTCTACCTCGAACTCGTCGGCAACATGATTCAATCTGGGTGGTAGTAGATCTGATGACTAAGTCAGCACACTTCCTCCCAGTTAAAACAACAAACTAAGCTGAGGACTATGCTAGGATTTATATCCGGGAGTTGGTCATACTTCATTGGGTGCCCTTATCCATTATCTCAGACATAGGTACCCAGTTCACCTCTCACTTCTGGAAGTCCTTTCAGAAGGGACTTGGTACCCAGGTCAAGCTAGTACAGCTTTTCACCCACAGTAGATGGACAAGATGAGTAGATTATTCAAACCCTAGAAGATATGTTGAGGGCATGCATGATCGATTTAAAGGGCAGTTGGGATGACCACTTGCCTCTCATCGAGCTTGTGTACGACAACAGCTACCACTCCAGTATTCAGATGGCCCTATTTGATGCATTATATGGTAGGAGGTGTAGATCTCCTATCGGGTGGTTTGAAGTTACTGAAGCTACTCTGATCGGGCCAGATTCAGTTCACGAGGAAATGCAGAATGTGCAACTTATCAATGATAGGTTGAAAACAGCGCAAAGCCGTCAGAAATCTTATGTTGATGTGAGGAGAAGAGAATTAGAGTTTGTAGTGGTAACTGGGTTTTTCTAAAAATTTCACCCATGAAAGGGGTGATGATATTAGGGAAGAAAGGAAAACTCTGTTCGAGATATGTGGAACCCTACAGAATTCCGAAGCGAATTGGCAAGGTAGCCTATGAGCTGGAATACCTTCAAAATTGGACTCTGTGCACCCAGTATTCCATGTGTCACTATTGAAGAAGTGCATCAGTGATCCACTTTAGTGGTGCCATTGGACAGTGTGAGTGAATGATTGTCTCTCTTACGAAGATGTCCCAGTTCAAATCTTTGACCATCAGGTTCGTAAGTTGAGGAACAAATAAGTATCTTTAGTCAAAGTCTTGTGGAGGAATCAACATGTAGAAGGAGCTACGTCGAAAGCCGAAGCAGATATGATGGCTAGATACCCACACTTGTTCCCTTCCATTTCAGTTTCGGTACCAGGTATTACATTCCTCCTCAGTACTCTATTCAGTTTCGTGCTCACTAGCTCTATTTAGATTTTCTATGTGCATTCTAGTTGCATCAGCTCTGTTAATATGGTTAAGTTAGTTCGGAGCCGCTTACTCCTTCAGAAACCATCCCATAGTCTTAGTCTAGAAATCTCAGCTCTTTTCCTAGTTTTCCTGTAATTTTAGTCTTCATTCGAGGACGAATGATCCAAAGGGGGAGATATTGTAACACCCCAAAACTTTCCTAGACCATACTCAGACCTTGCAAGAAGAACTAGAGGAAACCAGATATTTTATTGCAGAACGACCCAGACAATGGGTCATGGTAATCTCCAACGGGCTGTTGTAATCATAGAAGATTCCCTTCGGGGGAAACAATGAGGCTTAGGACGATCCATTGGTGGAAACAACAAGTCTTCCTGTCGTCCATTGGATCCCAAGTTCAGAAGCCTATCGGACTCTTCTCTGAGGCAACAAAAGGAACTAATGGCTCGTGGTTCCTGCCAACGAGCCATTTTTACCACCTGTTGCCAAGTCCCATACCCTAACAGTGTAGACCACGAGTCGATGCGATGACCCATTGGTTCAACCAACGAGTCATTGTGTTGATCATTGTCTTATGGCCCAGTTTCCTTACCTGTAATAACAAGAGGTACCAATGACCCTTCTTTTGTTCCAATGAGTCGTGGTATTCTCCCATGGTCCTTTTCCAGTGAGCATCATTTTTTGAGCTAGGACCAAAGGTGGGTTCCAATGGGTCATGGTTTCAACCAATGACCCATTCTAAGGCCCCTTGGTCCGTGTCAGCCGGTTTTCACTTCTTTCTTCAAGGGTTATGTCGGTATTTTTCCACCTTTTAATGCTTAAACCTCATCATTTTGGGCTCGTTTAGGAGGGAGTTAAAGGGGTAGAATGACCTTTTCCCCTTCTTTTCACTCTTTCCCTCAAAGTATAAGCATAGAGCAATCAGAATATTCACAACAGAAGCTAGGGCAGACGATTGTCTTCTCAGGGATCTTCTCCAAAAATTCTTAGCCAGGTATGCGGGAATTCAACAAGGGAATAGTTCTTCCCTTGTGTCCCCAAAATTCTTCTTTATCTTCTCTATCATTTCTAGCCTTGAAACTTTCGAATGTGAAGAAATTATCTGTCAGACTTCGTATAATTCATGTGGAATATTATTTATGTTAATTGTAGATATTTTTCCACCAGTTTTTGACTATTTTGACAGTTGTCCCTATAAAGTAAATTCTAGCCCTAGCTCTTGAATGCAGAAAAACTAGAGTCTTGCATAAGTGATTAATTATCAAAATTTCTTGATTCTATCAGTGTTGGGGATTTCCATATCGTTAGTATGTATTGAAATCACAGTAAGATGTATGTCGGTTTAGTTCAGTCAGAATGCTAGAATACTCAGTAATACTTAGAAATCTAAGTTGATCAGTTTCACTATAGAAATTCTCGAGGTGTCAGTAGTGCCTCCCAATTATAAGAATTAGACTCAATATCAAATTTTAGTGGTTCTATAGGTGTTCATGACACTTTTAGATAAGTAGTTCTGACCAGCCTTAGGACCTTAGATTCAAATTATAGTTTATTCTTTAGACGATTACGACGCTTCCAGATAAGCAGCTCTGACAAGTCTTAGAATCCAGTTACAGAATCCAGTACAATAAGACTTTTAGGGTACTCTCAGACAGTATCCCTAACTCAGTTGAAGTCTACTAAAGTCGGATCACCAATGCTCTTTGTCAACAAGGACATTGTAATACCCCAAAAGTCCCTTTGATCATACCCAAGCATTTAATTAGAAGAATAAGGAAAATCTACACCAGGTCATAGAATGATTCATTCAGTGACTCATGGTGTGACCTAACGGGTCGTCAAGTGACCCGTTAAGTGGTGCCTAGTGTGAAGAGGTTCCTTTTCTCAGGCTGTGGCAATGAATGAGACGGTGAGTCATCATCACTCCTACGAATCGTTGTTTTACCCATCAAGTGGATAAGGAGTGAAAAAATATGATTTGGTAGTGTTGACGACAGATTGAGGGGACGAGTTGTTGTGCCCCTAACTACTTGTCAGGTTGTCCGTGGGGTGTGAAGGGTCCAAGTTTTAGAGTAGACTGCCAATGGAAATGGGTCAGGGGACAACCCATTAGGCCACCTTGTGGTTCGTCAAGTCCCTCATTAGGACTGGCAGTGCAATTTTTCTTGCGAAATCAGTAAGGGAATTTTCGTAATTTCTAAGCTCCTCCTAAGCTCTAAACTACATCATTTTAATCTCTCAAAGAAGTGTTCTAAGGGAGATTAACCTATTCTAATTCATTTAACTCCCATGAATGCAAAGTTTACAAGTTTCTTTTGAAGATCAAGCTTGAACCCTATCAATTCTTCTCCAATTCTGTTGGGCTTTCTAAGTCAAGCTGAGATTCAGTTTACCAAAATATGTAGGGATATGAATGAGAGTTTCCTTTAACTCTCATGCCCAAATTTCTCCTCAAGTTCATGACTTCAAGTCTTAATTCAAGTTTGTGATCTTATGGGGTTTTAACCCAATTTTATGAAATTCTCTATGATTTGTTTATGGGTCAATTCCCTTCATGTTATAAAGCATTTTTTAAGATTCATGGGAAGATTTTATATCTAAATTGATTATAAATTCATTATTTCAAATTTTAGAAAAATTATGCCCATTATGCAAGTTTCATGGAAAGTCAAGTTTATGATTCATGATTTCAAGTATGATGAGATATCTTGCATGAAAGAATGTGTACAAGTTACCCATATATGAATTTATGATATTGACTTATGAAGTCTATTTCAAGTACAAAAATTTTAAGATTTGGGCAAGCCCACAGAAGTTAAGTATGTTTTCATGATTTAGCCAAGGCTAATAAGATCAGCTTATCACATGTTTGGGAGCCAAGACCCCCACTACAGCTTATGATATGTCTTGGAGTCAAGACTCCCCATGTTCATAATTAACACTATGCATGTGATTATGTTTTTAGGTTTGTGAAAAATGATAGGAGCATTGTGCATGTTTTTGGCAGTTGTGTCTAACACTGAGTAGGCTTGGGGTTCCAAGGTTCCCCAGTCTCAGAAATACATGCCAATGTAGGTTTATATATAGTTATTTGGAGCCTCTAAAGAGATTTTTCCCCCTCCCACAAGGGGCCTTCAGCTTGATATCGATATCATGATAGCACGCTTAGTCCTAACATGGTTTTGGACGGCTCTTCCCACTTGAGTGTGATAGTTTGGGCATCACGTAAGATCTATTGTGATGGCGTCGGTTAGGACGAGTCTCCCATTGTTCCTCATAATTTCAGTTATTTATGTTCATGACTAATGATATCATGTTTTACGACAAATTTGACCCAATGATAAGATTATGAGTTTTTTAGCTATGATTTCAGCTATGAAAAATCATATTAGTTCTATTTTAGCTTTGGATCATTTTATTCATACATGATATTCAGCTTATGATTGTACATGATTTTTCAGATTCAAATTTCAGCATGCATTCCTTACTCTCATTATCTTATGATTTATGTTTATATGCATGATTTAAGTTAATATTCACTCAACATATTTTACTTACCTTGCTTACTCAGTACATTCCAAGTACAGACCACATACTGTATGAGGTATCGTTTTATGATACAGGTCCGGGCGATCAGATTCAGTTCTGTCGTTAGTCCAGCTTTCCTACAATTTCGCTCAGTTCCTATTGGCGACCCCTTGTCACGTCCCACCTATGGAGGCATGACTAGAACCTAGTGCCATATTGGGATCTGACTCACCTGGCTGGCTGATGCATGTATAGTGCATGCCTGCAACTCAATTAAGGAAAAAAACGAGTTATATCTCGGCTTTAAACACAACCCCCAGCTGACAAGTCCATATAGCCACCTATAAATAAATATAGCTAACCAACAACAGGCAACAAAAGGGATCCTATGCGGGCCAAAAAGACCACCATGTTGTCTAGTTATTACGGAAATGAGAACAAGCCACTACACTAGGCCCCACACGGCCAACATACGAATCATAACTAGCTTAGGCCCCACACGACCAACAGCAACTAACTAATTGACTACTATAGTCTGCAACCCTCTAAGAATACAAATAGTGGTCGGGACAGGGCCCCGACCTACCCCAAATGCTATATGACTGAAAGATTGTAATCTTTACAATTTGGCAATTCCGAACAAAGGAAGCTGGCCAAACTGCAGACTTTGAACAACTACGACTAAAGAGCCTGAACTCTGTCTGTCTAATCCTACAGGCAAGTAATGCAGCGCCCGGAAATGGGCGTCAATAAAATATGTATTGAATATGTAATGAAATAAGTAAGCTGTTAAAGACTGAAAGTAAATAGAGAGAAGGGGCAGAAAGATTAACTTGTAAGCTGACTTATTCGTAATCCGCATCTAGAAAAACACTACACATATATGAGCTATGACTGTACAATCCTATATTCATAAGCTATAGCTTGTATACAAGGATATAAACAAGAACCTAACCTAGCCCCATAAGCCTGGAAGGTACAAGAAACACAGAAATAACCTACCGGGACCCCTATAAGCCCTGGCGACTAAACCTCAATCTATATACTCCTATCAAGGTTTGTACGACTCTACTGGTGCTATAGCCAACCTACCTGTCCCCCATGGGTCTTCTATTAAGCTAACTTGTCTCCTGATCTATAGTTGTGTCTAAGTCTGGCGGACATCTAATAACTGCATCTGGGGCTCTAGGATCGATGAGGGTGTGGTGCTGATACGACATAAAAATAGTCCAACAATGGAATGGAGTATATAAGGTCCTCGGACCTCATCTTTGTCCCTCGTGGATCGCATACCGTTCCTTGGAGCAACGTCATATAGCCCCTTACGGGCGACGATACAGCTAGTAACCCTAAGGTGGTCAGGGAAGGCTCCTGAGTGAGGGAAACTCCACCCGAGGTGCTATACTGAAGTCTCAATCTAGCCACTCAAAAGGCATATTTGGCATTCTAGGCCTAACGCGACCGCTGCTCGCCCCTAGGATAATCTATATGGCTACTAGCTGGCACACCCCGTGCACCTGTATCTGATCAGAGGATTCTGGTGGTGATCATAATTTCTAATAGTGTAGACCGAATAGGGAAAGATATGGAGTGACCTAATAATACTATGAACGTCCTGTTCAGGAAACTATAACTCACGACCAACTGTAGGGTCACAAACGACCAATTACTTAATCCCTTTACTTAGAACGACTGTAGAACCGCTACTAATCAGACATGCTTTTGAGCGGTCGGTTTATAATGTCCTGCAGGTAGCTTACTGACATTCTTAGCCTGAGGATAATACTTTGTTAACATGGTTCTAGTCCTTTAACCCTCAACTTGGTCTGTTTAGATATTATATGGCTTTCCTGGGCAATTCTTAGCATTCACTTAAGCTTACCTGGACTTAGCTACTCAGGGGGACCCGCACTTGAGTATATCGTGGGAGCAGGCTGGGTCGTTGGCCCCACTTCTAACTGCTAATAAGATCCCCTTCCTTAGGGTACCCGCGGGTACTATCTGACTTGGACAATTGGGAAGGCTTCCTGAGCGACCTATATGATGTATATTAAACCACTTGAACTGACATTGGTAGTAGATAACTAGACGGTGGGCTTTCAATTAGCTTATTAGACAACCCTAGGCTGCTGACTCTAAAGTATGCCTTCCTATCTAAAATTCTAGCCCTGGGGCGTAAGGGTGCGCCAATGGCCTCTGGGTGTGGTTTACTAACAATACAAGCGCCAAACTAATGGCTATATTACCGAACTGTGCCTATATTGTTCAATTGACTAACTCAGGACCAGTGACTATCCACAAGCTTCTAAGATCTAGGTCCAATAATAAAACATCAGCATTCTGCTAATACTGTAAACAGACGAGCAGGGAAGTCGCTATGACACTCTTAACATATGTCATACTTAACATGTTCCTTCCTGACAAGGGATACTGCAAAATAATCTTTGTAAATTTTCTAGCATCTAACCAGAACATATATACATTCATAGTCCACAAACAACAACTGTCAACAGCATATCCGGTCACAATTTACTAATAGGAACTATTTGCAACATGTGGAAGCGTTATTTCCATTCAAAAACATATATCGTATTATTTAAGACGAGAAGGTTGTACTAGTCTCAGCTTATAGAAAGAGATAATCACAATAGACACACTTCTTGCTCTCTTACTGGGATTTAAACTGTATTATAATACTATAGGAACTAACTTGCCGAAGGAATTTTCCTTAGCATACCTCGATTTCCATTTCCCGAATAATCAACGAGTTACAAGTTATATTCATCGCTCTTTTTAGCTATAGAAATTATATTGGGAGGAGAGATGAATTTCCTGGGCAATTCCTAGCATTCACTTAAGCGTACCTGGACTTAGCTACTCAGGGGGACCCGCACTTGAGTATATCGTGGGAGCAGGCTGGGGCATTGGCCCCACTTCTAACTGCTAATAAGATCCCCTTCCTTAGGGTACCCGCGGGTACTATCTGACTTGGACAATTGGGAAGGCTTCCTGAGCGACCTATATGATGTATAGTAAACCACTTGAAGCGACCTTTGGTAGTTGCTAACTACTAGGCGATGGGCTATCACTTAGCTCACTAGAAAACCTAGGTTGTGACTCTAAAAGTATGGCCTTACTATCTAAATTTACGGCCCTAGGTCGTAAGAGATTGCGTCAATGGCCTCTAGGTGTGCTTACTAACAATACGAGGAAACTAATGGCTATATCGCGGAGGCTAACGCCTATGTTGTTCAAGCGATTAACTCGGGACCAATTACTATCCACAAGCTTCTAAGGTCAAAGTTCAACAATAAAACATCGGCGTGCACGCTATCTTGTAAATAGAGACGAGGCGGGGAAGTCTCTATGACGCTCCTAGCGTATGTCATACTTAACATGTTCCTTGCCGATAAGGGATACTACAAAGTAGTCTTTATACATGTTCTAGATGCTAACCACAACATATATACATTCATAGTCCACAAAATAACAATGTCCACAAGCATATCCGATCGCAATTCTTGATAGAAACTATTTGCAACATGTGGAATCGTTATTTCCATTCAAAAACATAAGTCGTATCATTTAAGATGAGAAGGTTTCTTGGTCTCGGCTAATAGCAAAAGCTAATAACAATAGACACCTTAAAACCTCTTAATAGGATTTGGCGTACTACAATACTATAAGAACAACTTCTTTGAGAAGGAATTTTCCTTAACAACCTCGTTCGATTTCAGAGATAATCAACGAGTTACAAGTTATATTCATCGCTCTTTTTAGCTATAGCAATTATATTGGGAGGAGAGGCAATTTCAATACCAAATTCGACGTAAAATGAAAGACTGATACCAATAAAAATAATACTTCAACTTTAAAAAATACGGCGAAAACCATAATTTTCGAGATTTCAAAGGAGAGAAATTCTTGCAAAGCCTATGGCCGTATAGGAATCAATTAAGAGCAATTCGACACATATGCGGCGGGGTTTCAATATACCGGCGTATTTTGAAACCTTTCTGTAGTAATGCTCCATGCGGAAACACACAACTCGATACACAAAGTTAATTTGAATTTGGGCGGCATTTGGTAGCATAAACGGAAGAAAAATAATCAAACTTTGCATTTCATTAAGTTACGCCAAGGAAGACTATTGAAAATGAATCACAATTGAACTAGAGGGCTATATATATATATATATTAGGGCGGTGGAGGAGGGCGCCCTGCGTCACCCAAAGACACTGAGAACAGCCGCGTCGTGCCTCAGCATCGTGCCAGGTGGGTGGCACGCCACGTTAGCCGGGTCTTACTGCCTGCTGTTATATCGCGCTATCCCTTGAACCTAGCCTTCACCCGATCCTTCTTTTGAGACTTTTCTACACGTGTCATAATCTCTTTATTCCTCACGAATCCACACGTACTCTTACTAATCGTTAACTTTTACGGGGTGTAAAAACCCTCATCTTCTAAGGACATCTAGTTTAGCATTGGATTATATTATATTTGGTTTTTGACTTTAGTGAGCTAGTTGGGGATATTGTCCCATAAGCTCATCAAACATGTCAGAGGCTTATTAGACATTATATAGACCCATTTTCAGCTTTGTCGAGTGTTGACTCTTTTTAATATTGCTATGTTATTTAGACTTCCACTCATGCATGTTTAAGTATTGATGAGCCCGCAAGTGTACGAGATTCGTACGAGTAATATAGTGGCTCTTCTTAAGAGCCGGAATGTCGAACCCACCAGGGGAATAGAGATACGGGGTGAAACCTTTTTAGATGTTAATTTACACAACTACAACAGCCCGAAGACACGAGTGTAAAGAGAAGTGTGTGTTTGGTAAATATATTTTTATACTAATTAAGTTATCTATACAATTGAGTCTTAACTATGGATGAGAGCATCTTTGAGGCTACAAAGAACATGTGAAGAAGCGAACTATCAATATCGTGGTTTATCTTTTCCTCGGTTGCTAGTCGAGACTAATGCCTATGGATTAAAACTCTCGTATTAACCCAACAAGAATCATGAACCTTCCACCTACATTTTTATGATAAGAAAGGAATTCAAGTTCTAACTATACAAAACCGATTCCACACATGACTAATACGACTTTCGGTATATTTCTACTATCGAAGGTAAATCAATTCCCAATTTTTCCAAACCAAGAAAGATCATATCCTATTAATTCACAACTTTTCAATTTCTTGCCCTCTCGGGTGAAACCGGACTTTTTGGATTTACATTAACATTGGCCAGATATTAATGTAGTAAAGAACAAGAATTAAATAGAACAACCATGGAAGAAAAGAGAAAATTAAACCGGTAATCAATAATTACATTTCAACACAAAAGTTCACTTAACCTCAGCAAGAAAGAGAATTAGCCACTCATTTGTGGATTGAACATCGTTAAATGAGTGTTAATCATACAAACAATTGAAAGGAAGAAGAAAGGGATGAGAAAACCCTAAGAATTTCGTCCTCGGAGGCTACTGTAACCGTTCTTGCTCCACCAAGTGAGAATAATTAAAAATGCCCCTAAGTGCTCTATTTATCTAGGGATAAATTTTCCCGAATAACAAGCAGCGTGTCACGGGTGCATCGCGAACCTTGCCTCGTGACACGGTCTAAGCTGCAACCCTCTGAGTGTCAGCGGGGTAATTGCTTCCAACGCCAACACACAGCATGCATGTGAACACGGCAATGCACGGTGCAATCAGCGGACCCTCTCTGAAAAATGCAAAGTCCGGAGAATTCACTCCCCAACGTGTACGGCACGATCGCGGACCCTCCTTGGAATTTGTGGAATTTTCCATCGAGCGAGTGCATCCGATGGCGGCGTGTCACGGCTCCATCATGAGCCCTTGTGATCCTTGCTCACCAGCCGCTTCCTTGCTCGTTCTAAGTTCATCTTGCGTTTCTCAACATGTCTTTTCTTCACAAAAGCATGTTTTTCCCTACAAAACAACGCTAATCATGTTGGTTAGTATAAAAATCACACTTAAAATTTTCAATTTACATGAGAATGTACACACATTATTGAACAAACAAGGCAAAAGTTATACATTTGGTATCGATTGGCATATAAATATGCCCTTATCACCTACCCCACTTAAAATCTTGTTCGTCCTCAGACAATACTTATACAACTCATGAAATTGATATCCCATCATGGCTATTTAGGCTCGACAATCCGAACTACGGTTATATCAATTATGTTCAAAGCAAATCATCAAGAAAAACATGCATAGTATCATTATTACAATGACACTTAATAAATCAAGACCTCCTAGCACAAGAAGCGGCTCTCGATGTCGGCAAACTCATGCATATTAGCTGACCAAGATATCCGACACAGATTTATTCCATCATCAAACATGTGCCCTCTGACAATAGGAGAGATTCCCTGTTTTTAATCACATGAACTCTAAGAGATTTCATCGGGGTATATATATGCACACAATTTCGCTCACTCCCCCAAACGAATTCACATGCATTGTGTCATGACCCATAAGCTTGCCTCTAGTGTTTTACTCACTAATATATGGATGCGTGATGTAAGATCACGTGGACTTAATGGGTTGTAATGTAAGCTACGGAACTAGTATATCTTGGGCTAACCAATAATAGTAACTTGACTTCATGGCGCTTTTCACACAATCCCATCAACTTCTAGAGATTTATTTTCTTCCTTCCTCCTCCTCTTGAAGTTTATCTTATATTTATCACCCATCTTTTAACACACCCGGACTAACGAAGAAAATTAGGTTAAACAACTTTGCTTCCCTTCAAATGCGGCTATTCCACCTACGACTCCTTTTTTCTTTCTCTCTTTTCTTTTTCATCACTTTTCTTTTCTTTTATCACTTCACTCCTTGACACCATGGGAAAATTATACATTTTCTTGAGCGCTTAAGAGCTTCGGATTTTGTTTAAGGACCATGAAAAGAAGGGTTCACTTGGTTCACACCCTTTTCGACAAAAGAAAAACTAGAAAAGAAAAATTCTCTTTTTTTCTTTCTCTCTTTTCTTTTTCATCACTTTTCTTTTCTTTTTATCACTTCACTCCTTGACACCATGGGAAAATTATACATTTTCTTGAGCGCATAAGAGCTTCGGATTTGGTTTAAGGACCATGAAAAGAAGGGGTTCACTTGGTTCACACCCTTTTTGACAAAAGAAAAACCAGAAAAGAAAAATTTTTAAAGGCTAAAGGCTCAACGGGCTGACTAGGATTTAATCTTCAAGGTAGATATGAAAAGGAAAACAAGAAAAACCTTTGGTTGACAAATAAACGCCTACATCCTTTCCTACACTACACTTCCTTCATTTCGTTTCGTACACACGACAGGCAAGTTCTAGACAATCGACAATAGCA
>JACEIK010001509.1:175834-187731 GCA_018107945.1 Datura stramonium | reverse complement strand
TTGATGTGGATATCATGGTAATAAGCTTAGCCCTGGCATGGTTTTGGACAGCTCTGCCCACTTGTGTGATAGTTGGGACATCACGTAAGCTTTATCATGATGGTGTCGATTATGACGAATCTCTCATTATTCCTCATGATTTCTGTTATATATGTTCATGACTTATGATATTATGTTTTACAACAGGTTTGACCCAATGATCAGATTATGAGTTTTTACTTATGATTTCAACTATGACAAGTCATATGATTTCTATTTTAGCTTTGGTTCATTCTACTCATTTAATACCCAAAAAGTCCCTACGATCAGACCCAAGGGTTCAAGAAAAGAAAATATAAAAATGTAGCCTGGGCCACAGGACGAGTTGCCTAGTGACCCGTGGGAGGACTTCATGAGTCGTTAAGTGACTTTTGAAGTGAGGGGATGTGTGGTAACGAATCTTGGTCTAGGGGTGACCACGAGAGGCACTGAAGAGTCGTGAAGTGACTCCATGACTTGTAGAGTTGGTCGTGGTTAGAAGCAAGTTTAGATGTTGATTTTGGGTAGTGTACTTAGCTAGTGGGTCACCATGAGTCATTAGGTACACCACGAGTCATGGTGTCCCACATGGTGACTGGCAGTGTGTAATTTTCCTGGATTTTAGTAAGGGTGTTTTCGTAATTCTTAAGACCCTAGGTCCTAAACTACGTGGTTTTGAACACAATGAGGAGGGTTTTAAGGGTTCTTAGCTTATTCTAAGCCTTCCCATTCCATGCATGAAAAATTAAGGAGTTCATAGGAGATCAAGCTAGAGGATTCCTTAGACTTTTCCTCAATTCACTTGGGTTTCCAAGGGAGAATGTGAAATCGAAGTACCCAGGTTTGTAGGACTATGAATGGGAGTATTCCTTCATTTCCATGTCCCAAATCCTCTTCTAAATTCATGAAATTCAAGGTTGATGAATCTATGGAGTTTAACCCAACTTCTGAAATTCTTTAAGTATCTATCATGGGTAAATTCTATTCATGTTTCAAATGTTGTTTTAGGATTCATGGGCATGTTGTATAATTATTTCAACTAAAAATTATGATTTCAAAGTTTTACAATTATGATGCCCGATTATAAAAGTCATGAAGAGTTGAGATTATGATTTGAATTTCAAGTATGATTAAATGTCTATGATAAAAGTATGTTTTGAATTACCCATGTTTATATCCATGGTTTTTACTATCAAGTCTATTTCAAAGCATGTATAAGTTTGGGCAAGCCTATATGATCAAATATGTTCATGATTTACTTTAATTTCATGTTCCTAGTTTATCATATGGTTTTGGAGTCTAGACTCCCACTTTTCAACTAGTGGTATTGTTTGAGTCAAGGCTCCTCATATTATGTTTTAAGATTATGCATGTACTATTATGATTCAGCTTTGTTGATAAATGATGGAGAGCATATGGATGCTTTTGAGAGTAGTGTCTAGCAACGAGTAGGCTAACGGTTTAGTTAACAATGTGCTTCAGAACAACATGCCAATGTAGGTATGATCAGATTCTTTGGGACCTCCCTTGTGAGCTTCCCCTGCCCCCAAGGGGCCTTCAACTTGATATCGATATCATGGTAGCGCCCTTAGCCCTAGAAAGGATTTGGGTGGATCTGCCCACTTGAGTGTAATTAGTTGGGACCACATAAGCTCTATCGCGGTAATGTCGGTTATATGATGAGTCTCCTATTGTTGCTCATGCTTTCAGTTATGCATGTTCATTAATCATGATATTAAGTTTTCAGTAGGTTTGATCGAATGTCTAGTTTTACTTATGATTTTCTGTTTTAGCTTTGGGTAATTCGTATCAGTTATGATATTCAGTCATATTTAAATCATGTTTTTAGATAATAGCATGCAATACTTACTCTCATAATCTCATATTGAAATGTTTTATGATATGCACGATCTCAGTTTTACTTACTTAGTGATGAGTTGACAAGTGATTCATTTGGGCCTCCAAATGCTTGATGGAGGCAGAATGTGAACTCGCTGTTTGAGCGAGGTTAGACACCTCCCCTCTAAATTCATTCACCCGACTCTTGGTCGACTCGACATTCTTTAGAACTCTCGATAGCATTTCTTCAATTTTTGAATTACCCGCATCACTCACACCCGGCTGATTGTGGGGATTCCCAACCTTTGGAGGGGGAACATATGGGTTAGAACTCCGGTGATAGCAATAACTCTCTTGGTTTGGCTCTCTATTACCACACTTTTCATTCCTTTTAGTCCATCCTTGTGGCTCACGATTTCTCCAACCTTGGTTGTCATCCCTTGGGTACTGTGGGCCTTGGTTTGCTCCATCGAAGCCAGGTCGAGGACCTCCCATTTGGTTGCCCATATATTGGAATTCTACTTCATATCTTGGTAGTGATGACTCTCCCTCATATTGTAAGGGACCTTGCATTCCCATGGAACTTACCACCTTTGGCCCCACGCCAATCATGTGCTTGGTCATAAATTCTAATTGTGTCATCATCATGACAAGATTTTCATCCCTCTCTTCATCCCATTTCCGCAACTCAGCAGCCAATGCACTTTAACTGATCTCATGAGTGGACACATTTATTTCTCTCGTGTTCCATGCTCTATTGGTCTTCGTCATTTTGTCTAGGAGGGCTTTGGCCAACCCATATGTTTGATCCATAATAGAACCACCAGCTAGGTTGTTGGCCACAGACTTGTTGATTGAATTAAGGTTTCTGTAGAAGCTTTGGAGAAGCACCCCATCTGCCAATCCATGATCTGGAAAAGATCAACCTTCTTTTTATACCTTAACCATGCTTCATGTAAAGGATCTCCTGGTTCTTGCCTGAAATTTACAATATCATCCCTCAACTAAAGCATCTTTGATGGAGGTAAAAAGAGGTCCAAGGAGGCATCGTTGAGCTCCTTCTAAGAAGTAATATATCTCGAAGGGAGTTCTTCTAGCCACATTGTTGCCTCCCCCGTCAATGAAAAAGGAAAGAGTCTCAACCTGATTGACTCTTGACTGATATTTGTTATATTGATGGGCTGGCATATTTCCAAGAAGTTTCTCAAATGACGATTTGCATCCTCATTTGGTTTTCTTCCAAAGAGCCCTTTTATTTGCAACAAATGACGCATTGTTCTTGTGACATGAAACATTGCTCTCCCTATCGTCAGTGGTACGTGAATTGCTCCTGCAACTTCTGGCATCACCAGATTATCTTCCTCGAGTTCCATGTTACCTTCCACTAAGCTATCCCCTGCTTGGGAGTGATGAATCATGTGGTTATGAGATTCTTACAACACAGCAAACTCACGTTAAGTCGCTACGATGCTAAACTATTTCAACTTGACAATCAACACAAGATTATCAAGCACTATTCCCCGGAAATGACGCCATTTTTGATAATGTCAAAAACATATCCTTAATTCAAAGAAAATACATGACTGAAGTATCAAAACAAGTAACCCAACGAGTGCCTAGGTCGAATCCCACGAGGACTAGGAAATGATAGTTACAAGTGTCGATTGAGAAACTGACGTTAGCTTGCACCATGTAGATTTCATATAAAAACAAATGAAATTTGGGGGATAGAAATTTGTAGAGAATTGTATTGGGTGATTTAGTGAAATAAAACTGTAAGGTCAGCTAAGTTGTCAACAATGATGTGAAAGACTAGAGGTGCGGTGTAGATGAAATACTAACTAGATCGGGACATGGTAGGTCATCTCACGAGTTCAACAAGTGTAAATAATCTCAGGTGGTGGGTAATTACATCTTTTTAGCATTCTAATTACCCCTTACTATAGTTTTGTCAAATCTCTAGTCACAATTTAGCTCAACCCGATTTTATTTGGATTAGCAACTGCACTAATTTCTAGCTATTAGCTGCTAATAAGGAATGAGAATGTAATTTCAGCTATTCCTAGCCCAATTTCAAAATCTCTTCTCCATGCCACTACTAAATTCTCTTCCAACACTTAGTTATTCTTTTACAAGCAACAATGAAGCAAGAATAAATAAAACCATATCATAATCAATGGACCTTCCCTTATAGATTGAAGAGAATCTAATATATTTACACTTATTTGAATAATATGAAGATGACTATAGCAATACCCAATCTAATTAAGTATTCATCATCACACACCTCTAGATAATGATTTTAGCTACTCATGGTTAAGAAATTCAACAATACATTCATTAATAACATCATTGAATTTAATAGAAAGAGTATAAAAATCAACTTCAAAAGATAATCTAGAACAATAGCTGAAACTTACTAGAAAAATGAAGAAATAGAGCAGAGTACTTTCTACAATTTTCAATCAGAATCTCCCTATCTCAGCTAAGAGAATGTTCTTCAGCTAAAAAGGGAAACAATGATGTGATGTAAGCTTTGTTATCTCTCAATATCTCTATTTCTATCTCTCCTTCTCCCCCTATACAAAGTACTTTTTATTATATTTATATCTTGAAAAGTAGGGCATTTTTTAATGTATTTTTCAGTGTTGGACAATTATACCCCCATGAGCACCGTTCTGGAGTAAGAGGAGACACTAGAGATTTTTCGTTTCCAATCCATGAACCACCGAGTATCTTTTCTGAATCCTCGCCCAATTTCAGTGAACATCAGCGGTTTCACCTGGCGTTTCGCCAATGCTAATCCGTGAACCGCAAGGTCTTCAAGAAATTTTCCAGAAATGATGGTTATTTTTCGATGATTGAACTGCTGACTCACCGCTGGCAAGTCGTGAACCGCCGGTGGCATTAATCCTTAGAGGCAGTGATGTTCGACTCTTGGCTGGCATTTTTCCACTTTTCCTCTGTGAATCGCCGATTTATTCTCACTCCCTTCTTTTAGCTCCATTTTTGCTCTTTTCTTCAAATTTAGTCATCTGCATAAAAAAATCAAAAAGGGCAGAAAATCCAAATAATCAACCCAAGAATTAAACAAAAACTCAAGTTTTAGAGCTTAATGAGTTGGTAAATTACCAACTTATCACTTAGCAGTTTTACTTACCTTGCATACTCGGTACATTTAAGGTACTGACCGCGTACTCTATGTTGTATCATTTCATGATACATGCTTGGATGTTTCGGTTCAGTTCCGCTGTTAACCAGATCCTCAGAGATATCATTTCTCAACCTGTTGGTGAGTCCTAATCCTTCAAGGACCTTCTCATCAATTTATGATCAATATTCTCTATTTCTCTCTATTAGTGAGTTAGTTGGGGTCTTGTCCCATCAACTCGT
This sequence comes from Datura stramonium, assembly GCA_018107945.1. Lineage (NCBI taxonomy): Eukaryota > Viridiplantae > Streptophyta > Magnoliopsida > Solanales > Solanaceae > Datura > Datura stramonium. Next base: position 182,481 of record JACEIK010001509.1, on the reverse strand, counting down.
CAAATTATAGAGGCTTATCATACATAGTTATATTTAGCTTTAGATTAGTGTTAATATTCCGTTGTTCAGAAATTATAGTTATTCAGACATCCTCTATTTCAAGTTTTTCTTTCCGCAATGATTTATGTTAAGCTTTAGTTGTCATGTTCATGCCATGGGTTGACTTGGTGCCATTTATGGTTATAGATTTCGAGTCTAGATCCAGACCTTTGTTCGGGTCGTGATGAACATGGTATCATAGCTTTAGGTTTGAAGCATCCTAGGTTGTATGAAAGATTTGTTAAGTAGAGTCTTTTCATGGGTGTGAAGCGCGCCACACTTATGACGAAGAGTCTATGAAGAGTTATAGGAAATTTCCCTTCTTTCATGATCTATGTCGTGTGATAAAATGTCTCTCTATCCTTCTAACTCATGCTATACGCATTTGCAGAATCATGACTCCTTGCCGAGTTAATGGAAAAAGGTATGGGAACGGAAATTGCCATGAGAATGGACACAGAGATGGGCACAAGCAGGCCCCACTAGTCCCTGAGGATCATGTGCTCGAGCAGGTTGCCCATGTTGAGTTTAGGGTGGCCATACAAATGTCGGCACAGGATTGCCCGCCCGGTCAACTAGCATGCGGTAGCTCACATTCCCTAGAGTGGGAATGAGGTAGCAACAAGAGTCAGGGACTTCCTCAGGATAAATCCCCCTATGTTCCTTGGATTAATGGTGGACGAGGATCCACAGAATTTATTGATGAGATCCAGAAGATCACCAGATTATGGGGGTGATAGGGGAGGAGTGCGCAGATTTAGCCTCTTATCATTTGAAAGGGGTTTCCCATATCTGGTTCAAATAGTGGAATGATAGTAGGGCAGTTGAAGTAGGACCCATTGGGTGGGATGAGTTACTTACCGCATTCTTAGATCGTTTCTTTCCCTAAGAGATGAGGAAGATCAAGGAAGTTGAATTTGTGAACCTGAGGCAACACAACATAATGGTCCAGAAGTATACTTTAGAGTTCACCCTCTTTTCCAAATATGCATCTGAGATGGTGGTGGATCAGAGGGCTCGAGTGAGCCGATTCGTGCATGGGATACTAGACTATTTGGTTAAAGATTGTCGGACCTTTATGCTTAATCAAGATATTTATTTCTCACGGTGGGTTCTGTACGCCCAACAGATAGAGGCGGTACATGTGAGCGGGAGAGAGAGGCTAAGAGGACTAGGACCGACTGTTTTGGGTTCACCTGATAAAGGTCTAGCGGTGGGCATCGCCAGTAGTCCTACCAGAGATCATTATCCCCAGCGCCATCAGCAATAAGTTTGCCATCGAGATCTAGGCGTGACAAGAGGGGAAGAGCATCAAGCTCTATAGGTTACGGGAGTAGACCTTTAGAGCCCAGTATTCCAGGTTATGACAAGTGTGGAAAGACGCATACTGGTCAGTGCTTAGCAGGTACAGGTGCTTGTTTTGGGTATAGGAAGCCCAGGCATATGCTTAGAGACTGCCCAACTGCTAAACATGGACAGGGTAGAGGCTGAGACACAACGACTAGTTTAGTAGACCCACAAACATGCTCAGCTTAGCAGGGTGCCTCCACTAGTACAGGTGGTGGTTAGTGTCAGAACAAGTTTTATGCCCTCGCATCTCCTTAGGAGCAACAGTTTTCTCAAAATGTAGTCAATGGTGCTCGATAGGAGAACCTTTTTTCTCTAAACAACAACATATCAATAAAACATAATCATTTATGGTTCATAAATCAAATATTTCTTCATTTACATTAGTTTTTACAACTCAATCAAAATAACATAAAGAAACCTCCCAACTAACATGACTTTTCCCAGGATCAAGTCGAAACAGGTACAAGAGCTCTATTACTGAGTATCGACAAATAAAAGACACAACTTTATTCACGAAAGAATGCAGAAGTTGTCGCTGAGTGACTGCCAATCCAAGACGAACTTCATCCTGCCACAACCTACACCAAAAAGGCGTAGCAAGAGTAGTATCAGTACAAAGTACGCATCATCGACCGACTACAGTTAGTTCACATAACAACAAAATAATTGATAGTATCAACATGAAATAAAACTTAATTCTCACTTCTCTGTTGCTCTAGTCTCACCGCTTTTGTAAATTACCTTAATAAATTAAATCATGAAATATTACCAATACAACTACTCATTTTTTCATTTTGACCGCAAAATTAACTTACCACATTGACTCTCCAATTCCACTGCAGCGCAGGTGAGCCCACTATAGTGGTCTCATTTCTGCGGCGATATGCCTGCTGCAGTGGTATTCAATAGACAGTAGCCCAGAACTTAGTCCCTTCGATTTTCCTATCATATCTTCCATTTTTAAGTGTTTCTAGCCAAATTTACCTAACGACTCATCACCACAGTAATCTTCTCACGAGATTTCTAACGTGTTATAATTTGTTCATACAAAATCATTTATGACAGCCATGCCCTCTTGTGTAACACATAAACACTAAATACAACGTATATTCAACATGCCTGCACATATATCACATCAATCATCAAACAAGTATTATATATCATGGAAATCATACATTGTATCTTATTTCAGAAAACCTTCCTCACACACATACCTGTCATTCATACCATTATTATATCTGCAGTAATGTGCCGGGCACACGCCTCTATCATATCACTGTAACACTCACCCACACGAATCATGTATACACGTGCTAGTGGGTTTTATTTATGCCCAACCAGTCATGACCTACAGGGGACTCTAGAAATCCATGTATCGTACTAGCGTAGTACCCGCTCCCACTCACATTCTCGTTCGGATGCTCCCCTCGGACACGAACAACTCAATAACAATATTCGCTTGCCCGAGTACTCCCCTCGGGCTCGAGCCTCTTATTCCAGGAAACAGTTAATATTTCAACCATTCTCATCCTTAAATCACAACAAGGTGCATTATATAATCGAAACCATATTTATAATTAAACATGTCAATTCATCATAGTCTACGCTCCATTCCGTCACTTGCACAAAAACAACACTAAGTTCATATGATAGATTCATAACACGAAGTTCATTACACACTTTCACGTGATCTCAACAACAGATTATATTCATCTCATATCAACATTATAATTTTCATTTATTCACATAAACATGTTGATAACAAGGAACGCCCGAAGACAAATCAAATATAATCATTACATAAGCATACAATCCATTACGCAGGGTCTAACCCTATAACCATAACCTACCTCCATACGCATAGAACGACTTACATACTGCAAACTTGAAAACCATGCATGTATTTTCTACTTACCATTTTTCATTTTATAGTTTAAGAGGATAAATACTAATTATACCCTATAGATCATGAAGAGTCGCGACTTGGCCCGCTCAATAGATTACGCTCTGCTGCAACGGTATTTCGACTGCCTTAGCGGTCTCGCTGCAGTATTACCACTCCCGCTGCAACGGTATTGTGTTAGAAGTACTTCGATCAGTCCCTTTCCAGCCTTTTCTTACGGATCTTTTTCATCATGAACATCGTGTTTCACTATCATTAGTACATCTTTCCATAACATCTCATTGTATCAGACCTTGTAGAAATAACATAACATAGCCATTCACCCTCATCGTTCACATCAAGTTAACACCAATTTACATGAGTTCGACGACCTCAAGGACATAGTTTTTTTTTTCAAACAAGAAATTCATTATAAAATCTATTATCTAAACTTCATCAGCGTATTACCATTTATTCTCTTACAAATTCAAAGTCGGATTTCTAACCTCCTACCCATACCTTCAGCACATGCTATGTGGTCCTCGTAAACCATCCAAACCATGTAGTAATCATGGTTATCTTGCTCGTTCTAATCAATCAAATCAATTGTATTACTACGGAACTTACATGCATCACTTAATTCACTTTCCTGATATTCTGGCAAAGTCGTTATATCTATACTAATTCTCTCTTTTAATTCGTCATATATGAGACACGCAATTTCATGTTCTCATCTTTTTATTCTTAGGGTTAGTTTATAACTACGTGTGAAGTGCATCAATCACATGCACGTATATGTTTAGCTAATCATAGTCTAACACAAAAATGAGTAAGCCATAGCCTACCTAGGCGCCAAGCTCTCGTCCTGATCATTTTCGTCTGCAGCCATCTCATTCTTGATTTCCTCGCGGGAGTTCCTAGCCATGGTTGTCAAATTCCCCCTTGGATCCTCTTGTTTTTCCTCCAAATCCTATTTTCTGGTTTAGGCATTTTTAATAAGTTCTCAAGGACTAGATTTTTAACATCCACTTCAAAACGCGATTCCTGCTTTTTGGTCCACGTCTTCCACTGCAGTGGTCACACTACCTGCTGCAGGGACTCGGCGGAAAGCAATCCGCAGCGGCGGACACCCGCTTGGGTCCAACCGACTACGACTACGCCCGTTCGAATGTACTCTTCGTGTGCCCTTCATTTCTCAAGGATTTATCAAGAACTTCAAAAAAGAAAATTAATTCACCCATTTTTACATTGTCGGAATACTATAACAACCGGGTGGGTCGTTACACATAGGCATTGCACAAATGCTACTTGTCTCTTTGGCATTCTCTGTAGCATCTCATAGGAATAATTCATATTTTCACAGCTAACCAGAAAATCATGAAGATAATTAGAATCAGATAACCTAGAAATAAATAGTTTGGCTCTAAGTGGCCTATACGACATTATATATTTCATATCAAGCTATAAGATTGCTAATAATAAGGTATAACACCCTATAGCTAACTAGCATAGCTCAATAGGTGGCCACAACAACTATCAACCCAAAAATATTAATATAAAGCTAGCATTACAGATCTGAAGGCACCCTAATACACCAAAAGTAAGCTATATCTATAGTTATAGGCATCACGACCACTTGGTTTATACGCACAACCATCTAGAGAACCATCAATCTCAGCATGTGACTCCTAAGCAACTAATAACAAGCCCTTAAGGCATCGGCAAACCAAAATCCTAACATAGTCAAATAAGAGACAAATGATATATATGATAAGTTCTATGTCACTTTCAATCGAGGTAGCAACCAAACAAGGATAACAACGATGGGGAAAGATCATACATATGTGTATATATGCTCAAACATCCAACCAATAATAAATAACATGGTCATGAGTACTATGACGATAAACAACAAGTCGTATTAACTATACAATGAAGAAAATTTGCCAAAATAAGGTTAGCCTTAACATGCATTGTATGCGATCCCATGTCTTGAATATTCTCAAGTAATACTTTGATATGCTATTGTTTCACAATAAGCAAAACACTCGATAATTCAACAACCACCTAAAATAGTCCAATACACAAACAGAGAAGAGATTTTTATGGTCTAATATATGTATATGTATTTTAGAACTCCTTCTAATGAATTATGTATTTTGTTATGATTTTCAATCGGATGATCCATTAATTCAACTAGTGGAGGATTATAAATAGATCGATTATTTTGATTTACATTGGAGATTAGGAATATAAGGACTTTCTATAAGACCTATTTTATTAATAGGATTTATCACTACTTTAGCAACTTTAGTAGCTTGACCAATTACTCGAGATTCTCGATTATTTCATTTTCTCATGTTAGCAATGTACATTGGTCGTGACGAGTGTTTGTTAAAGTTGCAAGAAGATTACAATTTGTAATTAAGCTTTAATGATCCTTTTTTTCTTTTTCTTTTTTGGTCTAGGAGCTTTAAGGATTTGGTCACATATCAATTAAATAAATTGAAAACTATACTACAAAAGGGGAATGAGAATAATAAAAAACAAAAGTCATAATAATTACAATAACAATAACACATCGGGAGTTGTTTTCATTAAAAGCACATAACTTTTAAATTAACAATAGAGAGNGTTTATATTATAGTGAAAGTCTATCTTTTGGAGAAAAGTTAGGAGAAATTATCCCTATAAATAGAGGGGTTCTCCTTCATTGTATTTCATCCCATCAAGAAAAATAAGAATTTCTCTCCTTTTCTCTTTCTCTACAATATTCTTGTTCTTTCTTTAATATTTCATAACATATTGTACATTTCTAAAGAATTAATAGGGGTATATTAGTCAAATACAATCCCTATTAATTTTTCTTAATGAGTGTGCAAATCTTATCCTAGCAATTAAAATAAACAGAAGGAGTATACTTTTGTATTAAAGAACTATATTTTTGTATTAAAGAACTACTTTTTGATAGTGTACTCAATTCTCAAGAAACATCTAATAAATAGGAGAGTAAGTAAATTATACATTGTATATATTATTTTGCTTAATGAGCGTGAGTTGAGTTAAAACGATATTTTTTTGGGACAGAGGGAGTATTATTCAACAACAATAACATATCAGTAGTTTTTTGATGGCTTTCTTTGGATTACAAGGTACAAGTGGTTTTGTTGCTGAATTGATAGTATTTTTTGGAATAATTGCCGGCCAAAATTTTTTTTAATTCCAAAAGTACTACTCTTTCTATTTTAATTCGTTTGTCTGATTTTTACTTGACACGGAATTTAAGAAAATAAAGAAGATTTTTAAATCTTGTGGTGTTAAACTAAAGATACAATGTATCGAAATATTCTTTAATCTTATGTCTTAAATATGTCAC